>MU730297.1:122691-194208 GCA_026770625.1 Nicotiana glauca
CTAAAAGAAAAATCTCAAGCAGCAGATGCTCTCAACGTGTTTGTGTGATGACCCGACCGGTCATCTTAAGAATTAACACCCCGATCCCCCATTTAACATCTTCCCCTAAGTTGATTTCTGCTATTTTGATTTTTTGGGACGTTCGGTGTTGGGTTTTGGAGAGTTTTGGGATACTTAGTCACTAAATGAGCGCTTAAGAGTTAAAAAGTGGTCCGTAGTCGGAACAGTGTGAAGACAGCCTTGGAATGGAAATACGATGGTTCCGTTAGATCCGTTAGGGGATTTCAGGGTTGGGAGCATGTTCGGAATATATTTTGGAGGTCCGTAGCTAATTTAGGCTTGAAATATCGAAGTTTGAATTTTTGAAGTTTCCGGTCCGATAGTGAGTTTTTGATCGAAGGGCTGGAATGGAATTATGGAAGCTGTAGTAGTTCTGTCATGTCATTTGGGACGTCTGTGAAAAATTTCAGGTCATTCGGACGTGTTTTGATTATGTTTTTTTATCAAAAGTGTATTTTGATGAAATTGGAAGTTCTTAGGCTTAAATCCTTGATTTATTCGAGTTTCAGACGTTGTTTTATGTGGTTTAAGGGTTGGTATAAGTTTGAATGAGGTATTAGGTGTTATTGGTGCTTTTGGTTGAGGTCCCGGGGGCCTTGGGATGATTTTGGATGCTTAACGGGAAGATTGGAGAAGTGTTGCAGTAGCTGAACCATTGTTGCTTCTGGTATTTTTGCATTTGCGGCTTGGGAACCGTAGATTCAGCGCCGCACAAGTTGCTAGAGGGCCGCAGAAGCGGCTTGGGTCTTTTCCTTCAGAAATCGCAAAAGCGGTTGCATGCCCGCAGAAGCGGAACCGCAGAAGCAGTTAATTGTCCGCATAAGCGGAAACTGGGCACTTAAGGGTAAGCCACAGAAGTGGCATTTTGTCTGCAAAAGCGGGACCACAGGTGCGGTCCGTTGACTGCAGAAGCAGAAATCACTATAATGAAATAAGAAATTCGAGGGTTTAGTTTCAAAAATTGGAAAAATCAAATTGGAGCTCGGGAGAGGGCAATTTTTAGAGGGTTTTGAGGAGGAGATCATTGGGTAACGTTTCTTTAACCCTTTCTAGTTATATTCCATCAATCTTTAGATAATTTCAATATTTAATTTCGAAATTTTGGTAGAAATTGTGGGAAAAGTTCTTAGACCATTAATTGAGAATTTGAGAGGTCATTTGGACTCCGATTTTAGTGCTCTTGTTATGTATAGACTCATGAGAGTATGAGGGTTCTGAAAATGGGAAAATTATCTGGTTCTTAGATGTTGGCCTGGGGGCATTTCGGTCATTTTACCTAATTTCACGCCTTAACTTTGAAATAAATAGTAGATTCAGTTGTTTTCGATGTTATTATCGATATGTAATTGAATTGAATAGATTTGGGCCATTTGGAGTCGGATATTCGTGGCAAAAGCGTGGTTTCTAGTTGATCTTTGTGTCGGTTCGAGGTAAGTAGCTTGTCTAACCTTGTATGGGGGACCTCTTCCCCTTAGGACATGATATTTGATATTTGAAAGCCTCGTATGTGAGGTAACGAGCGTGTACTTGAGCTAATTGTTGGAAATCCATTTTTACTTGAAGTATTTAAATTGAGTTTTCCTTGCTTATCTGTTTATTTTGAATTGCAAGTTTATCCTATGCTAGTTTAGAGAAACATGTTTATCTGACTTACTTGCTTAAGTGCTTAAATTGTCTTGTTTGTAATAGGTGAAGTATGTGAGGCTAGGATTTTCTATTACTTGTTCTGAGTTTAGCATTTATCCTAATATTTTGGGCTGTTATTGTGTGCTTTAAATTGGGACTACAAGACGGCATCCCGGGAGATCCCCACTGTACTTGTTATATTTTGGACTGAGGTGCAAGATACCAAGAGATCTCTGGCACATGTAAATGTAAGATATGAGGATACCAAGAGATCATCGGGATACCAAGAGATCCCTCGTGTATATGATAAGGATACCAAGAGATCCTCGCGATACCAAGAGATCCCTCGTGTATATGATGAGGATACCAAGAGATCCTCGGGATACCAAGAGATCCTTAGTGTATATGATGAGGATACCAAGAGATCCTCGGGATACCAAGTGATCCCCGGCTATTATTTCCTTTTGTGAGCAGTATTCCTTATATTGTTTTGTTTATGCTTCCTATTACTGCTTCCCTTATTTATCCTGTTTAGATTCTCGCTGTAGACTTTATCTATACTGTTTTCCTTATCCTATCATATATTATGTTTATGTCAGTAGGGCCCTGACCTTCCTCGTCACTACCCAACCAAGGTTAGGCTTGACACTTACTAGGTGCTGCTGTGGTGTACTCATGCCCTTTCTGCGCATGTTTTTTGTGCAGATCCAGGTTGCTCTGCCCAGGCATATCATCCTCGAGACGGAGAGATGTAGCAGAGATTTTGAGGTACATCTGTTGCATCCGCAGAACTAAAGTCTCTTTCTTATTCTAGCTTTAGCAGTTAGTTTTCTCCTTTTTTGTACAGTTCGTTTTAAATATTCTGGAGTTAAAGCTATGTACTTACATTCCGTTAGCCTGTGTTCCCATGAGTTTCCGGGTTTTTGGGTAATATTGTAGACTTTCGCATTTTTTTTTAGTTGTATATGCGGAGCGGCATTTATATACATATTTCTTTTAGTTGTTCAGTTTTTAATTAATTATTCCACAAGCTATGTTGTTTCTTTCTGCAATGTTAGGCTTACCTAGTTATAGGGACTAGGTGTCATCACAACATGTTCACGGAGGGCGAACTGGGGTCGTGACAAATTGGTATCAGAGCTCTAGATTCATAGGAGTCACGGAACACAGGCGGGTTTATTAGAGTCTCGCTGATCGGTACAGAGACGTCTGTACTTATCTATGAGAGGCTATGTAACTGTTAGGAAAAGTTTTCACTTCATTTGATTTCTTTTTCGTGTGACATCTTGACATCACCAATTCTAAACTTCTATCTTCTATTCTCTCACAGATGGATAGGACACGTGCTACTCGAGACAATCAGGCACCCGCGCCCCCTACTGTAGCCGTCAGAGGCCGACGCCGGGGTAGAGGTGGAGGACGCGCACGTGGTGCAGTCAGAGCACCTACGCGAGCTGTCGATGAGGCACCACCAATAGATCCAGCTGGAACCCAGGCACCTGGCACGCCTACTACTACCACTACTACTCTAGATCTTCAAGAGACTTTGGCTCAGTTCATGAGTATGTACACCACCTTGGCTCAGGCAGGGTTGCTTCCCCTTGCTGCAGCCACATCTTAAGCCAGGGGAGGAGCATAGAATCCCGCCGTCCGCACTCCTGAGCAGTGAGTGCATGTTGATCAGGCTCTCGAGATTATTTTTGCACCGCCTGCAATGCTCGTTCAGGCCGAGAATAGGGCAGCAGCTTCTGAGGATGAGCAGCTGAGGCTTGAGAGGTTCAAGAAGTAGAAGTCTCTTGTATTCAATAGATTAGCATTAGATGATGCTTTGGGATTCCTACAAGAGTGTCACCATATTCTTCGCACTATGGGCATAGTAGAGTCCAGCGGGATTTCCTTCACTTCCTTCCAGCTTCAGGGAGCCACCTATGATTGGTGGCGTACTTATGAGATAGACAGTCCAGCCGAGGCTTCCTCACTGACCTGGACCCAGTTCTCAGATATCTTCATGAGAGATATTGTCCCTCAGAGTCTCAGGGATGCATGGCATGCAGAGTTTGAGCATTTGCGCCAGGGTACTATGATGGTTTCAGAGTATGCTATTTGCTATACCAAGTTGGCCAGGCATGCACCAACCTTGGTTGCTATAGTCCTTGAGAGAGTTCACAGGTTCATTGAGGGTCTTACCCACCCATCAGATCTAGCATGGCTCGAGAGTAGGAGATGGACATCCCTTATCAGCAGGTAGTGAGCATTGCTAGGAGGATCGAGGGTATGCTCGACAGGGAGCAAGTGGAGAGAGAGGCCAAGAGGTCTTGAGAGTCAGGTCACTTCTTTGGTGCCCGTACCCCAGTAGCAGGTCATCATGGTAGGGGTTATGTGGTTCACCCCGTTCATTCAGCTCTTCCAATAGCCAACAGTGCTCTAGCTCCGCCTATACCTTAGGAGCCTTACTATGCACCTCCACTTTCTAACGCGCCTCCTCCGCAGGGTGCTTTTAGAGGTCAGTCCAGTAGATCTTGCCCGAGCCAGTCATAACCACCACGCCCTCCCAGATCTTGTTTTGAGTGTGGTGACACCCGCCATGTGGTGAGGGATTGCCCTAGACTTGGGAGGAGTGTACCCCCACAGCGTGCTTAGTAGAGTTCTCAGGCCATGATCACAGCTCCAGCTACTACCCCACCTGCCAAGCTGACTACGGGTGGAGGTCGGGGAGATAGAGGCCACCCTCGAGAGAGGGGCCAGGCTAGATATTATGCTATTCCTTCTCGTATCGAGGCTGTTTCCTCCGACTTCGTAATTACAGGTATTATACTGGTTTGTCACAGAGAGGCATCGGTTCTATTCGATTTGGGATTTACTTATTCTTATGTGTCTTCTTACTTTGCTCTACATTTGGGTGTACCTCGCGATTCTGTGAGTGCCCCCATTTTGTGTTTCTACTCCTGTAGGGGATTCTCTTATTATAGACCGCATTTATTGGTCATGTCTGGTTACTAGTTATGGTTTTGAGACCAGAGCGGATTTATTATTACTCAGTATAGTTGACTTTGATATTATCTTGGGCATGGACTGGTTGTCGCCCTATTTTGCTATTCTTGATTGTCACGCCAAGACCGTGACGCTGGCTATGCCAGGTATTTCGCGTGTTGAGTGGAGTGGTACTTTAGATCACACTCCCAGTAGAGTTATCTCTTTTCTTAAGGCTCAATGTATGCTTGAGAAGGGGTGTGCCGCGTATTTTGCTTATGTGAGAGATATCAGTATTGATACCCCTTCTGTTGATTCAGTCCCAATGGTACGGGATTATCTCGATGTGTTTCCAGCTGATCTTCTAGGCATGCGCTCGATAGAGACATTAATTTTGGCATTGATCTGTTGCCGGGCACTCAGCCCATTTCCATCCCTCCGTATCGTATGACTTCTCCTGAGTTGAAGGATCAGTTGTAGGAATTGCTTGATAAGGGTTTTATTCTCCCCTGTGTTTCACCGTGGGGTGCTCCTGTCTTTTTTGTGAAGAAAAAAGATGGTTCCATGCGTATGTATATTGATTATCGCCAGTTGAACAAGGTTACCGTGAAGAACTGTTATCCTTTGCCTTGTATTGAGGATCTGTTTGACCAACTTCAGGGTGCACATGTGTTTTCTAAGATTGACTTGTGCTCAGGTTACCATCAGTTGAAGATTCGGGAGCCAGATATGCCGAAGACTGCCTTCAGGACTCGGTATGGCCATTACGAGTTCCTTGTTATGTCATTTGGGCTGACTAATGCCCCAACAGCTTTTATGCATTTGATGCACAGTGTGTTCAGGCCATACCTCGACTTGTTCGTCATTGTTTTCATAGATGATATTCTTGTATACACCCAGAGTCGGGAAGATCATGAGCAGCACCTGAGGATAGTTTTTCAGACCCTGAGAGGGAAGAAGTTATATGCAAAGTTCTCGAAATGTGAATTTTGGTTGACTTATGTGGCATTCTTAGGCTACGTGGTATCGAGTGAGGGCATTCGGGTGGATCCGAGAAAGATAGAGGTTGTGCAGAGTTGGCCTAGGCCCTCCTCAGCTACAGAGATTCGCAGTTTCCTTGACTTGGCAGGCTACTACCGTCGTTTGGTGGAGGGATTTTCATCGATTGCGGCCCCTATGACTAGACTGACACAGAAGGGTGCCCTATTTCAGTGGACAGAGGAGTGTGAGGTGAGCGTTAAGAAGCTCAAGACATCTTTGACTATATCTCCAATTTTGATGTTGCCTACCGGTTCGATGTCTTATACTGTCTATTGTAATGCCTCGAGAGTTGGCTTCGGAGTGGTGTTGATGCAGGACGGTTGGGTGATTGCCTACGCATCCAGATAGTTGAAGATACATGAGAAGAATTACCCTGTCTACGACCTTGAGCTAGCTGCTATTGTTCATGCCTTGAAGATCTAGCGTCATTATTTGTACGGTGTGCCTTGTGAGATCTATACTGACCATCGGAGTTTGAAGCACTTTCTTAAGCAAAAGGATCTAAATATGTATCAGAGAAGGTGGTTAGAGTTGCTGAAAGATTATGATATTACTATTCTGTATCACCTGGGCAAAACCAATGTGTTGCCTAATGTCTTGAGTCGCCAGGCGGAGAGTTTGGGGAGTTTGGCATATTTACCAGCTTTAGAGAGGCCTATGGTGATGGATGTGCAGGCCTTAGCTGGCTAGTTTGTGAGATTGGATATTTCGAAGACCAGTCGGGTTCTAGCTTGTGTGGTTTCCCGGTCTTCCTTATTTGATCGTATCAGGGAGCAGCAGTATGAAGACCCTCATTTGCTTGTCCTAAAGGACAAGGTTCAGCGTGGTGATTCCAGAGATGTGACCATCAGAGATGACGGGGTATTGAGGATGCAGGGCTGGATTTGTGTGCCCAATGTTGATGAGCTTCGAGAGTTGATTTTAGTAGAGGCCCATAGTTTGCGGTATTCCATCCATCCGGGTGCCGCGAAGATGTATCAGGACTTGAGGCAGCACTATTGGTGGAGGCGAATGAAGAAAGATATAGTTGGTTATGCGTCTAGATGCCTCAACTGCCAGCAGGTGAAGTATGAGCACCAGCGACCGGGTGCATTGCTTTAGCAGATAGAGATTCCGGAGTGGAAATGGGAGAGCATCACCATGGACTTTGTATCTGGACTCCCAGGGACCTTGAAAAGGTTTGATGCCAATTGGGTTATTGTGGATCGGCTGACCATGTTCGCTCATTTCATTCATGTATGTACCACTTATTTGTCGGAGCCATTTCCAGAGATTTATATCCGGGAGATCATCCATCTGCATGGTATTCCAGTTTCTATTATTTCGGACAGAAGTACTCAGTTAACATCGCTGTTCTGGAAAGCCATGCAGCAGGAGCTAGGTACTCGGGTGGAGTTGAGCACAACATTTCACCCCAAGACGGACGGACAGTCTGAGTGCACCATTCAGATTCTTAAGGATATGCTCCGTGTGCGTGTGATTGAGTTTGGAGGGTCTTGGGATCAGCTCTTTCCATTGATGGAGTTTGCTTACAACAACAACTATCAGTCCAACATTCAGATGGTGCCGTATGAGGCTTTATATTGTAGGAGGTGTAGATCTCCGGTGGGTTGTTTTGAGTCGGGTGAGGCTAGGCTTTTGGGAACAGAGTTGGTTCAAGACACATTGGAGAAGGTTAAGATGATTCAGGATAGAATCCGTACAACCCAGTCCAGACAGAAGAGCTACGCGGACAGGAAGGTTCGTGATGTTTCATATATGGTTGGTGAGCGGGTTCTACTTCGGGTTTTGCCTATGAAAGGCATCATTAGGTTTGGAAAGAAAGGAAAGTTGAGTCCGAGGTTTATTAGCCCTTTTGAGATTTTGAGGCGAGTTGGGGAGGTTGCTTATGAGCTTTCCTTACCTCCTAGCTTGGCTGGGGTTCATCCGGTATTTCATGTTTCGATACTCCGGAGGTATCATGGTGACCCATCGCACGTGTTGGATTTCAGTTTAGTCTAGTTGGACAAGGATCTATCCTATGTTGAGGAGCCAGTGGCTATATTGGACAGACAGATCAGAAAGTTAAGGTCAGAGAACATCACTTCAGTAAAGGTTCAGTGGCGGGGTCAGCCGGCCTAGGAGGCAACCTAGGAGACTGAGCAAGATATGCGCATCAGTTACCCTCATCTTTTCACTACTTCAGGTATGTTCTCTATGCTCGTTCGAGGATGAACGAATGTTTAAGTGTAGGAGGATGTGACGACCCAGCCGGTCATCTTAAGAATTAATGCCCCGATATCCCATTTAACTGCTTCACCTAAGTTCATTTCTGCTATTTTGGTTTGTCGGGACGTTTGGTGTAGGGTTTCGGAGAGTTTTGGGAAACTTAGTCCCTAAATGAGAGCTTAAGAGTTGGAAATTGGTCCGTAGTCAGAACAGTGTGAATACATCCTCGAAATAGAAATCTGATGGTTCCGTTGGCTCCGTTAGGTGATTTTGGGGTTGGGAGCATGTTTGGAATGTATTTGGGAGGATCATAGCTAATTTAGGCTTGAAATGTCGAAGTTTGAATTTTTGAAGTTTTCGGTCCGATAGTGAGTTTTTGATCCGAGGGTCAGAATGGAATTCCGGAGGTTGCAGTAGTTCCGTCATGTCATTTGTGACGTGTGTGCAAAATTTCAGGTCATTCGGACGTGTTTTGATCGAAAGTTATTTTGATGAAAGTAGAAGTTCTTCGGCTCAAATCCTTGATTTATTCAAGTTTTTGACATGTTTTTAGGTGGTTTAAGGGTTAGTACAAGTTTGAATGAGGTATTAGGTGATATTGGTGCTTTTGGTTGAGGTCCCGGGGGCCTCGGAATGATTTCGGATGGTTAACGGGAAGATTGGAGAAGTATTGCAGCAGCTAAACCATTGTTGCTTCTGGTAATTTCGCATCTGCGGCTTGGGAACCGCATATATGGCACTGCAGAAGCGGCACTTTGTCCGCACAAGTGGGACCGCAGGTGCGGTCCTTTGACCGCAGAAGCGGAAATCACTGTAATGAAATAAGAAATTCGAGGGTTTAGTTTCAAAAGTTGGAAAAATCAAATTGGAGCTCGGGAGAGGGCGATTTTGAGTGGGTTTTGAAGAGGAGATCATTGGGTAACGTTTCTTTAACCCTTTCTAGTTATATTCCATGACTCTTTAGTTAATTTCAACATTTAATTTCGAAATTTTGGTAGAAATTGGGGGAAAATTTCTTAGACCTTTAATTGAGAATTTGAGAGGTCATTTCAACTCCAATTTCAGTGTTCTTGTTATGTATAGACTTGTGAGAATACGAGGGTTCTAAAAATAGGAAAATTATCCGAATCCGAGACGTTGGACTGAGGGGCGTTTTGGTCATTTTACCTAATTTCACGCCTTAGCTTTGAATTAAATAGTAGAATTTGTTGTTTGTGATGTTATTTACAATATGTATTTGAATTGAATAGATTTGGACCATTTGAAGTCGGATACTCGTGGCAAAGGCGTGGTTTCTAGTTAATTTTTGTATCGGTTCGAGGTAACTGGCTTGTCTAACCTTGTGTGGGGGACCTCTTCCCCTTAGGACATGATATTTGATATTTGAAAGCCTCGTACGTGTGGTGACGAGCGCGTATTTGAGCTAATTGTTGGAAATCCATTTTTTACTTGAAGTATTTAAATTGAGTTTTTCTTGCGTATCTGTTTATTTTGAATTGCAAGTTTATCCTATGCTAGTTTAGAGAAGCATGTTTATTTGACTTACTTGCTTAAGTGCTTAAACTGTCTTGTTTGTACTACGTGAAGTATGTTAGGCTAGGATATTCTATTGCTTGTTCTGAGTTTAGCATTTATCCAAATATTTTGGTCTGTTATTGTGTGCTTTAAATTGGGACTATAGGACGGCATCCCGGGGAGATCCCTCTGTACTTGTTATGTTCTGGACTGAGGTACGGGATACCAAGAGATCCCTGGCACATGTAAATGTAAGATTTTAGGATACCAGCAGATCCTCAAGATACCAAGAGATCCCTCGTGTATATGATGGGGATAGCAAGAGATCCCCCGTGTATATGATGAGGATACCAAGAGATCCCTAGTGTATATGCTGAGGATACCAAGAGATCCTCAGGATACCGAGATATCCCTATCTATTATTTCCTGTTGTGAGCAGTATTCCTTATATTATTTTGTTTCTGCTTCCTATTAATGCTTCCCTTATTTATCCTGTTTAGATTCTCGCTGTAGACTTTATCTATATTGTTTTCCTTATCCTATCATATATTATGTTTATCTCAGTAGGGCCCTGACCTTCCTCGTCACTACCTAACCGAGGTTAGACTTGGCACTTACTGAGTACCGTTGTGGTGTACTCATGCCCTTTCTGCTCATGTTTTTCATGTGCAGATCCAGGTAGCTCTTCCCAGGCGTATCATCCTCGAAGCGGAGAGATCTAGCAGAGATTTTGAGGCACATCTGCCGCGTCCGCAGACTTGGAGTTCTTTCTTATTCTAGCTTTAGCAGTTAGCTTTCTCCTTTTTTGTATTGTTCATTTTAGACATTCTAGAGTTAGAGCTATGTACTTACTTTCAGTTAGCCTGTGTTCCCGTGAGTTTCCGGGTTTTGGGGTGATATTTTAGACTTTCGCATTTTTTTTGAGTTGTATATGCCGAGCGGCATTTATATACAATTTTCTTTTAGTTGTTTAATTTTTAATTAGTTATTCCGCAAGCTATGTTGTTTCTTTCCGCAATGTTAGGCTTACATAGTTATAGGGACTAGGTGTCATCACGACATGTTCATGGAGGGCGAACTGGGGTCGTGACAGTTTGTTAATGAGGTTGAGAGGCAATTAGATAAAAATGTAAAAATTATTAGGTCAGATAGAGCTGGTGAATATTATAGGAAATATAATGAGTCGGGACAATGTCCAGGTCCTTTTGCAAAGATTCTCAAGGAACGTGGCATATGTGCATAGTATACTATGCTAGGAACACCTCAACAAAATGGTGTTGCAGAAAAGCATAATCGAACACTTATGGACATGGTTAGGAGCATGATAAGTAATTCCTCATTACCCAAATCATTGTGGATGTACGCTCTTAAAACCGATGTATATTTATTAAATAGGGTTCCTAGTAAGGCAGTTCCAAAGACCTCTTTTGAACTGTGGACAGGAAGGCAACCTAGTTTAAGGCACCTGCATGTTTGGGGTTGCCCAGCTGAAGCTAAAGTTTATAATCCACAAGAAAAGAAATTAGATTCTCGAACAGTAAGTGGTTACTTTATTGGTTACCCATAGAAATATAAAGGGTAGGTGTTTTACTGTCCAAACCATAGTTCTAGGATTTTTGAAATCGGTAATGCAAGATTCATTGAGAATGGTGAAGTTAGTGGGAGTGTTGAAAAGTAAAGTGTGGAAATTAAGAGGTTAGGGTCAATATCCTATTACCCAGAAATGTGCCTACTTCCACACAAATACCAAATATTATTCCAATTGTTGAAGAATACTTTGACAACACCGAGCAACATTTGGATGAAGAACTTCAAGAAGAAACTAACTCACAAATATCTAACACAAATGAACCTTAAGAAATGCCATTAAGAAAATCTCAAAGAGTTAGAAAATTGGCTATTTCAGATGATTACGTGGTTTATTTGCAAGAGTCATATTTTAACATTGGTCTTAATAAGGATCCGATTTTATTTTCACAAGCCATAGAAAGTAATGAGTCTGACAAATGGATTGATGCAATGAAGGAAGAGTTAAAATCCATGGAATACAATAAAGTCCGGGATCTTGTTGAATTGCCAGAAAGTTCTAAAAGAACCGGGTGTAAATGGGCCTTTAAGACCAAACGCAATTCAAATGGAAATATTGAGAGATACAAAGCCAGACTTGTTGCCAAGGGTTATACTGAGAAAGAAGGCATTGATTATAAAGAGACCTTTTCACCGGTCTCAAAGAAAGACTCATTAAGAATTATTATGGCTTTGGTGGCTCATTATGATTTAGAGTTACACCAAATGGATATGAAACCTGCCTTTCTTAATAGAGACCTCGAGGAGGAAGTTTATATGGACCAACCAGAGGGTTTCGAAACTAAAGAAAAATGTCAAATGGTATATAAACTGAAGAAGTCAATATATGGACTTAAACAAGACTCACGATAATGGTATATAAAGTTTAATGATACCATAACATCTTTTGGATTTGTGGAAAATACCGTTAATCGGTGCATATACCAAAAGATCAGTGGGAGCAAGTTTATATTTTTAGTCCTATATGTTGATGATGTTCTACTTGTTGCTAATGATTTAGGCATATTGCGTGAGACTAAAGATTTTCTCTCTAAGAATTTTAAAATTAAGGATATGGGTGAGGCATCCTATGTGATAGGAATAGAAATATTCCATGATAGATCACAAGGATTATTGGGATTGTCTCAGAAAGGCTATATCGAAAGAGTTCTAGAGAGATTTAACATGGACAATTGTTCAGCTGGAATTGTTCCAATTCAAAAAGGGGACAAATTTAGTTTCATGCAATGCCCTAATAATGATGTAGAGCGAAAAAAAATGGAATCAATTCCTTACTCTTCTATTATTTGTAGTCTGATGTATGCTCAGACTTGCACAAGACCGGATATTAGTATTGCAGTCGGAATGTTGGGAAGATATCAGAGTAACCCAGGAATTGATCATTGGAAAGCTGCAAAGAAAGTTTTGAGGTACGTGAAAGGAACAAAGGATTACATGCTCATGTATAAGAGGTCCAAGCATTTGGAAGTTGCTGGATACTCGGATTCAGATTTCGCTGGATGTATTGACACTAGAAAATCCACGTTTGGTTATTTGTTCCAATTAGCTGAAGGAGCAGTATAATGGAAGAGTGCCAAACAGTCTGTCATTGCTACATCCACGATGGAAGCAGAATTTGTGGCATGTTTTGATGCCACAATTCATGCATTATGGCTACAAAATTTTATTTCAGGACTTGGGATTGTCGACACCATTACCAAGCCGCTGAAAATTTACTGTGATAATTCTGCAGCAATATTCTTCTCCAAGAACGATAATTACTCCAAAGGAGCCAAACATATGGAATTAAAGTACTTTACCGTCAAGGAGGAAGTTTAGAAACAAAGAGTATCACTTGAACATATTAGAACTGATCTCATGATTGCAGATCCGTTAACGAAAGGTTTATAACCAAAGATATTTAAAGAACATGTACATAGAATGAGTCTTGGTTGTATTTATGACTAATGTATTTATGATGTTTGACACTCTGAGCTCATTTATACATTTTTGATATACATTAATAATTTTCTGTTTCTCATAATGGTGTACACATTATTGTTTTGAGATATTAAAGGATAAGTCTCAAGTAGACATTATTGTGGACCATAATATTTTATACCTTATGAACCTGATACGATAAATTACTAATGGTGTAGTATATGGAAGGGAGCATGTAGACAAATTATATATAATCGCCATAACTCACATTTACTAGTTTATCATATTGTGGTATTTATGATGGACATTATAGAATAGATTTGTTTATGCGCAACTAATGTTCCTATATTAAATATTAATATTATGTGATTATTGGGCCAAGTGGGAGAATGTAGGGCGATGTGAACAAATATCCACTAACAGCACCTGTCTTTATTTTAAAGTCAGTATTTTAAATGTCTTTAGTTTTTAGCCATTGGTTTAAAAAACTTATACCTGACTACACGAAAATACTCTTCTGCTATAACTTATACCTGTCTTTAGTCTTTGATAGACACGGATAAAGAACCTTAATATGACGTTAATAGAAATCAATCCTTTGAGTATCATTGACACCTTTTGCAACTTCATTAATATCATACTCACCCATTCCTGATGACAATGTCAAACGAATTTCATATTAGGATGAAAATCAGAGACAATATTCAATAAACACTAAAGTCGTGATTTAAAATATTTCTCTCTCTCTCTCTCTCTCTCTCTCTCTATATATATATATATATATATATATATATATATATATATATAAAGTTTAATAAATTAATTTGCTTACCACACTCTGTGATGTAAACAGTTGGATTCTTGTAATAATTCTTTGCGTAAATGAGAAGCTTTTCAAGTCCCATTGGCGCAACAAAGAAAATGAGGTAACTTTAAACACAAAGTTAAGGACTCGTTGTCCTGAACTTTTGAACGTGTAATACAAACTTAAGGACTGCATATCTTTAACTTTTGAACCTGCATTTCAAACTTAAGGACTCCTGTTCTTAACGTTTGTACTTTGAACTCAAAGTTAAGGACTGTATGTCCTTAACTTTTGAACGTATTATTCAAACTTAAAGACTGTCTTTCCATAACTTTTTAACCTGCAAGTCAAACTTAAGGACTCCTGTCCTTAACTTTTGAACTTGAAACTCAAAGCTAAGGACAAACAGTCCTTAAGTTTTGAACTTGAAACAATAACTTAAGGGCTGTCTGTCCTTAAGTTTTGAACTTCAAACTATAAGTTAAGGACTGGATGTCCTTAACTTTAGAACCTGAAACTCAAAGCTAAGGACCGAAAGTCCTTAAGTTTTGAACTTGAAATAATAACTTAAGGACTGTATGTCCTTAAGTTTTGAACTTGAAGATATAAGTTAAAGACTACCGGTCCTTATCTTTTGAACCTGCATGTCAAACTTAAGGACTCTTGTCCTTAACTTTTGTAAAGTTGAGGACAGCCAGTCCTTAACTTATAGTTTCAAGTTCAAAACTTGATTACAAAAATCTTGAAGGCTAACCAAGTGAACAAACCCAGGTACAATCCCTGAGACGAGAATTGTAGGATTCGCGAGGGAATGGATAGATTGGTCTCGAGCATAAAAGAAAGATCATGCATCTGCAACATTATACCTTCTATATCCATATTATTCTTTGATGGATTTGATTCACCACGAATGTCTGCATTCTCTGAAGCATCACAAACCTTGCTTGGGGTATCAACGGCACTAAAATATATCAAATGAAATGTAAGAAGGGTTTTTCATATTTACCATTACTGCGCTTGATATATACTTCACATTCATCGCTTCTTTCTTTATGCAGAAGGGTTTGGGAATATAACCATTAAAGAAAGGGTAAAACTATCTTTTTCCCATTAGTAGTGGCTATTTTTGCTGAATATTATAATTAGCGGATAAAAATTAAAGACCCCCTTAATTAGTGGCTACACTACACGCTATTTTCACGAGAATGTAAGTCATTTTCCTACATGTATGTGGCCCAACCCATAATTAATAATTAATTAAATATCAAATCTCATCCGTCTGATTGATTACTTGATGAACGTACCAGATTAAGTGTGAACATCTATAAATCAGTTCTCTCCCCACCCATTACGGTTACTGTATTTCTTTTCCTCTCTTCCATCACTAAAGTCCGCGGTAACGAAAGCTAGGGTAAGGGGCGAGAAACCAATTTCAATTAATGCTACCGCTTCAAAATAATGGATTCCGCTTCAGGTATGTTTTCTATGACGATTATATGTAAGATTATCATGTTCAAGATTCGGGTAAAATTATAGTTTGTGCTTACAGAAACAACATCCTCTCAACGTCTGTAGAAATCTCTACCGTCTGAACAACAACACTATTGCACCTCTAGTTGATATCTTCGCTCAAGGAACAAATATACAACAATTCCCTGTAGTTCTTTAACTCCATAGAGTCACAACAACAAAGATGTAGAAATACAATAAGTCTTTAGCAATAAACTGAAACCAAACTCTAATCCGCCAAACAAGTGGAACATCTGGCAAATCCTTAAGTATTACATCACGAATCATGATAACTACTATAATCGTATTAAGGATCGAAAACTCTACTCTAATGTTCTGAGGCATAGCCCAACATACTGAACACCTTATGCTTTTCTTGAGTACCCTTAGGCATCCAATTGAATTCTTCCTATTGAATGTTGTATGCCCAGAGAATGACAAGTCTATGTCATCCAAAAATCTTGGCATATCAATCATGCATAGAACAAAGCATATCAAAAAAATCTTTCCCCAAGATGACCTAGATGTTAGCATTCTCAATCCATAAATAATCCATAAGTGCACCCTAGTCTAGGGACCATAACAACAGATGCTCATGCGATCTAGACATCAATGATAGAGTTAACCACTTTGGATTAAAGCCAAAAAGACATAGTCTTAGAGTTTTACGGTAACTTATTCTCACTCAATCATCCTGCCCAGGGCCGGCTTAACCATAAAGCCACTAAAGCAAGAGCTTGGGGCCCCAACTTTTTGGGGGGCTCGTTTTTATATTAAGTTTATATTATATATTATTTAAAAAAAAATCACATACTGCCGTTGGAGAACAAATTTGTGGAAGAAAGTGTCTTATCTTTTTCTTTTATGGAGACCATCCCATAAATTAGGGAATGAAAAGAATTTTTAATAGTTTTTTAATCTATGTGAGGACCACTTCTATATTTATATTTCTTTCCTATTCTCCGTGAAATTCTTGTATTTCATATGTTTTGATGTTCATTACATAAAAATTGTTATTTGCTCACCGAAAAAAGAATCAAAGTTTGTTTTTGGATGTCTTCTTCAAATTTCAAGCATTGCAATAAGATAAAAGAAATTATTATTTTAAAGAAGTGCAACACTATGCCGATATCGTTCTTGGGCCATCAACTATTAATCTTGAGCCAGTCGGACAGGTTTTATTATTCTAACTTTATATTATTATTTTTCATTGAAAATTTATCATTATTGATATTCTTACTTTCTAAATTCTAAGTATTTATTCTTGTTTTAGTTATTATTAGATTTAATTCAATTTAAATATGTCAACTAGAAAATATGAATCTGGTTATACAAAAAAGAAAAAAAGAAGAGAAAATGTTAAAAATTAATTAACTCTCAAAAGGGATCCCTTGATAGTTTTTTAACAAATAATAAAAATCTTAAATCAGAAAATATGGAGGATGTTCTTAAAATGAACAAGTCCATTGATAGAGTTGAGTTAGATGATAAAATATGAACAAGTATATATATATATATATATGACGATTTTTTTTTTAAAAAAAAAAATTAGGGCCTCACTATGAAGTTTGGCTTTAGGCCCCCACTCTTGTTGAGCCGCCCCTGATCCTGCCATATCTTTGACACTCAGCTCATCTTCTCATAAGCTAATGTGATACAAAGCTTAGCGCCTCTCATGACAGTTGACATATGTACACTTTAACCTTAGAACAGTCGTATCACGTTGCTTGAACTATTTCTGTGTAACACACCTATTCCACTAAATGGAAGGAAACTTTTAGTAATTAGTATTTCATAAGAAGTCATACACCATGCATCAGACCTCCTTAAAAGGATATAATTGTACCTATCTTTGTCCTTGTCCAACGTCTTACAGTAACCTTATCATGGTTGCCACTATCTACGCGATCAAATCGTCTTTTCAAGTTTACATAATCTTACAAGATGTAAGAATCTATTTCATTATTAATGAACTTCTGACCGTCCATTGATATGTCGAAGTCATAAGACTATAGTGATACTTTAGAATGATGTTGAAGCATATCCCATTTTTCTTTGCATCTCAAGTAAATTCTTTTTATTATGTCTAAACTTTTCAAGTATAGTCTTCGGATAGATAACACATATTTCATAGCTATCCCGCTAATTATACCAATTTAAATCAGCAATATTGCCTCCATTATCCTTTAAGACTATGGAGGCACCCACTCAATTATTAAGCGATCGACTTAATGTGCTATAGCTATGGTAAATGTCTCGAGTCATAACACTCAACTAAATTCCCAGAGCCTAAGATGCGATTTGTACCTGCTATATTTTGTAAACTAACATATCCCTACATTACGAACAAAATCCAACTTCTAGCTCTATAGTACGAAGAGCGAATGAAAGAATCAAACGCTTTCCTAAAGCTTATGTTATCTCTTGCTTATAGATATGGAGCTCTACATATCTATAAATAACACTCTATTAGGACATTGCCATGACTTTAAGACCTATAAAACCTAGGCTCTCACACCACTTTGTTACAATCTAATTCTACTAAGCCATGATGGCACCTAACTCATCATCTATTAGGGGAATCAATCATAGATGATTCTTTTAACGCATTCCCAACAAGATATATATATAAAGTCTAAAAGAGGGTTTATGGAATAAATATCAAATTTGATACAACAGCACATAAACGTAAATCCCTAAGAATTGGTGTCTCAAGTCATTAACTAATAAACACAGGAAATACATCTCTGATATGAATAAAACATACTTTCTCCGTTTCAATTTATGTGGATCTGTTTGACTGAGCGCGGAATATCACAAAAATGAATACTTTTGGAATTTATGGTTTTAAACAAATCAAAAAGGGCCAGAGTATTTGTGTGGTTTTAAAAGTTTCTTATTAAGAGTATAATTGTAAGTTTAAGTTAAAATATTGAAAAGGGGTCATTCTTTTTTGAATGGATCAAAAAGAAAATAGGTTCAAATAAATTGGAACGGAGGAAATAATTTATTTGAAAAAAAGAGCAAAAGTAAACAACTCTATGCTACTATAAGCTAGCTGCTACCTCAACCTTGGACCATTGTTAGATCTACAAAGCTTTCTCATGAACTCTCAAATTGCTCGCATCAACAAATACACACATGGTGCAGAAGTGTAGTGAGTACACCACCACATACTCAACAAGTATAAAGGGATATCCCCAGGAGAGTAGTGGCAAGAATTAATCGACGTGCGCAATTTCGTTCATGTGTACATCTAACAGTAATAATAATAGTAAGGCACAGAAATAGCATAATTAAATATTCACAATCAAAGCATATAACGAGACGTACATATACAACATAGACATGATGCACCCTATCTCAGCTATCCAAGTCTAATGCATATATTAAATACATCAAAACAACATATATAGATGAATATGCACAAGAAAAGCATTTAAAAAATGTATGTAATAAGCATAAACAATCAATATACAATATAAAGATTCAACCGTTACACTTAAACCAAAATTAGCAAGTACTACACAACCTAAGCACACACTGCCTATGGTGATCAATGATACAATGACTCATGAGGATGGATCCTTATCAACACACAATCAAGAACATGAATTCATAAGCCCTGACTAATACCTCAATCGGATATACATACCCGCAGACAGAAATGTGAGTCTACATATCCTTAATGATACCTCAACTCGAACATGAATCCATATGCTCGCAACAGCTCAATAAATGTGAATGCATATAATGCTCAAGGAGTCGCACAATAATTAAGTAATCATACATGGCATGACATAATATGGATGTAAGAGGTAATTCGGGTCCCAAGGACACGTACAAATTCGATGAGTGTAATCTCTTCCATATTCTAGCACAGGTAACATGAATCTTGATTGTGCATATGGATTTAAATATATTCTTGTAGTTATTTTCTTTTATGTTTCTATTTTCCAGTCTTAAATTTTTATAGGTTCAAAACGGCACAATACGTTACGGAATGCATCTTGAGCAAAACGAAAAAAGAAAAACGAGAGAGAGAAACTCAAAAGGCGTGGAATTAGAACGGAGCTAGTGACTCGATGGACTGAATTGGAATGGAACAGTCATATGCATGGATTGACTAACTCAAGATGTAATAAATGTGAATGAACTGATGTATCCAAACAGGTATAATGGAGTAACTCAAGGTGTTATAAATCTCTATATATGGAAACCTCACACAACCGACTTGGAAATGTATGAATGCAAAAATGGAAGAGTTTATTTTTTTTGTAATTGTGGTGTAAAGATGATTTATGCTATTAAGTCACATGTGAAGCAAAATCTTTATGTTAAGCATCAATTGTTAAAGTTATAAAAAAAAAAAAACAACTACTCCCTCCGGTTTATTTGGAGTGATTTTTTGGCTGTTTTTATACATATTAAAGAATTTACTTTTTAGCAGTAATTAATAATGAAGTTGACTATATTAATCTTATTTTAATCATTGAAAATATAACAGATACACCTAGGCTCTTTACTCCAAGGGCAACTTTGAAATAAAGAAGTTAATCTTCTTAATATCTGAAAACTTCAAATATTGTGGACCACAAGAAAAAGGCCAAAAAGCCAATTAAAGTTGTAACGACCCAACTGGTCGTTTTGAACATTTGCACTTCGCTAGGTTGCTTGAGGTTAGGAGTAGCTCCGTATGATGTATTATGAAATATGTGAATCGTCGGTTTTGGTTTTCAGGTTATTCAAAATTGATTTAGAAGAATGATTCTCAGCTAGAAGCTTCAAATTGGAAAGGTTTGACCAAGTTTGACTTTTTAGTATTTGACCTCGGATTGGATTTATGATTGGTTCAATTAGCTCGTTGGATGATTTTGGACTCAGGAGCGCATCGGGATCGTGATTTGGAGGTTCATGGTAGAATTTAGCTTGAAATGGCGAAAGTCTGAATTTTGGAAAGTTTTATGGGGAGTGGACTTTTTGATATCGGGATCGGATTCCGATTTCGGAAGTTGGAGCAGGTCTGTAATGTCAAATGTGACTTGTGTTCAAAATTTGAGGTCAATCGGACGTGATTTGTTAGGTTTCGGCATCGGTTGTCGAAGTTGAAGTTTCAAAGTTCAATTATTTCAAATTGAGGTGTGATTTGTCGTTTCGATGTTGTTATGTGTGTTTTGAGGCCTCGAGTTGGTCTGATTATATTATAGTACTTGTAGGTAAGTTTGGACGGGGTCTCGAGGGGCTCAGGCATGTTTCATATCGATTTCGGGCCATTTTTCTTCATGTTGTTGTTGCTAAGGAGTTGCTGGTTCTGGTGTTCCGCACCTGCGATTGATATTGCACAGGTGGGATGGACACAAATGCCAGATTTCATTGAGGAGTGAAGTTCCGCAGGTGCGGAGGTATTTGTACAGAAGCGCGGCTGCAGATGTGGTCATGGCCATCGCAAAAATGGCCTGTCTCCCAAATGCGAGCCCTTTTCCCCAAACAGATGCGGGCCCTTATTCACAGATGTGAAAGTGCTAGGTGGAGTTATAAAAATTGAGGATTTTTTTTTCTTAATATGTTGAGACCTGGGACTCGGATTGAGGCGATTTTTGGACCAAATTTCATCACAAGGATTGGGGTAAGTGTTCTCTACTCAGTTTTGATTATATTCCATGAATGTATCTTCATTTTTGGCAATTGGTTAATGAATTTTAAAGAGGAAATTGGGGAGCTTGGCATAAAGTTTTATAATATGAATTTTTGAGTTTTGATCACCGATTTAGGGTCGGAATTGAGTGAAACTAGTACAATTGGACTCATAATTGTATGGGTTGTCAGATTTTGTGATTTTGTCGGGTTATGAGGTACGAGCCCGGGTGTGATTTTTGGCTAAATTTGGGGATTTTATTTAGGATTTGATTTTACCATTTGTTATTGTTTCCTTGGCCTTTATCTGATGTATTTGAGTTGTTATTGACTAGTTTTGAGCCGTTCGGAGGTCGCTATGCGCGTGATAGCATTCTTGGAGTATCGCTTGATTTGCCTGGCGTCTAGAATTTTCTTTTTTAAGATAAGTTACTCTTCTAAACTTAGTGGTGAGGGTATGAAACCCTGAATTATGTGTTATGTGATTGGTGTTGAGCTGACGCACATCCTAGGTGACAGGCGTGTGTACGTGCACCCTGTGAATTATTACTCTGTGATTTCTAGGGCACTGAATAGTGGACCTATTTTGTTGATATATGTATTTTCACCATGTGATAAAGTAAATGAGTTGTACATCATTCTAGATATCATGTTTAGGCTTTATGCCGATATTGTTGGGACCCATAGTCATCATTTTTGCTCTTATCTCATTGAATCCATTGATATTTTGTGCTCAGTCACATTCACGCATTCATATCATATCTCAATTGTTACTTATTGATACATCATATCATTGTTCCGAGTCAATTTTCATGACATTGTGAGCCAGTGGGTGAGGCTGGAGAGATTGATGACTGAGTGAGGCCGAGAGCCTGATTATGAGTGACAATTATGGGATCGGGCTGCAGTGGTTGTTCTAATTTATGACAGCGCTTGGGCTGAAGCAGCCCCTCCGGAGTCTGTAACACACTCCTAGTAAGCGCGGTTGATTATATTCAGGGAAGGATCTTCCCTGGGCATGGAAATGGATCTTCTCCTTAGGGCTGGATTGGCCTTTTTCCTCGGTACTGACGACTGATGATCAGTGATGCATATATTCCAGGATGGATCTTCCCTAGGCCGTATGAGCCATATACAATACTTAGTGGTTAAGCATTTATATATATATTCCTGAAGATGGATCTTCTCCATGGAGCCGGAATGGCCTTTCCTCGGTACTGGCTGACTAATGATCAGTGATGTATATATTCGTGGATGGATCTTCCCTGGGCCGTATGAGCCATATACAGTACCAAATGGTTGAGCATTTATGAGTGGAGAGCGTGAGTAGATGTTTCATCTCTAGGATTCGTTGCATTGGCACCCATACACGACATACATGCATAGAGATGTATTATTCCTCATACTATATGGTATCATGTTGCTCATGAATTTCTTTTACACACATTGTTATATGGGCATAGATAGGTATTTTCACGCTTGCTATTTGGAAGGAAAATAAAACATCTTATTTACTTTGGAAAGCATTTTAAAAAAATTACAGTTTTCAAACTATCTCATATTTTTACGATGATTTCGGTAAAGGATTTGAGTTTCCACTAATATTCTTGAAAAACAAAACTATTTTCGGGGAAAACTGTAAAAAGCTAAGTATTTTATCTGAGTTGCTTCCTTATTTATATATACTCTACGCTGTTATAAAATGCAATTGGTTATTGGTGTTGGACCCGACCTATGTTCCAGCTCATCACTGCTTTCAACCTGAGGTTAGGTTTGTTACTTTTTATGTACATGGGATTGGTTGTACTCATACTATACTTCCTGCACATTGCGTGCAGATTTCGGATACCGATATTGCTGTGCATGGCGGGAGTTAGCAATGAAGGTGTACTTGTGTTCCTGCAGTAGCTGCCTCTTGATCATGGTAGCCTTAAATTATAGAAGTCTGTTTATTTACTTTTCAAACAGATGATGTATTCATTTTATATCAGCTTTTGTAAATTCTACTCTTAGAAGCTCATGATTTGTATTGTCAGTCCTTGGGAAATGTATAAGATTTCGATAATTCCTTGTGTTTATTGTCTTATTAATATTATTGGAATTGGATAGTTATAAGTTGGCTTACCTAACGGGTTGGGTTAGGTGCCATTCATGACTAGTGGATTTTGGATCGTGTGATAGAAGTGGACCGGAGGAAATAATATGACATCTGTATATGGTCAAAATTGGGAAAATCGAGACTGGAATATGATCAGTTAATGTTCGATCTCGAAATATATTGAACTAAGGTGAGGTTCGGCCCCGGGACCAAGCAAAATCGAGGCCGGGCGACATCGAGGTAAATTTCCCAAGCCGAATAACAGAAAGATGAAGTATCCGTGATTGGTTGTAGATCACGGCAGAAATCTCGGCACGTATCAAGGAGGGGCCAAGTAATTAGAAAATCATAACATTTTTTACCTTGTATTGAATTGTACAAAGAGTAGGACACCCCCACTATATAAAAAGGGTCTGATCATTTGTAAAGTATATCATCTTCACGCAACATAAAGCAATATACTATCATTTTCTAGCTTTTATTATCTTGATATTCTATTCATACGACAATTGAAACATCATTGGTCCAAGGGTAATCGAACTTAAGGGCCAAAGTTATCCAATTTGTGTGGTTTGCATTTATTCTTTTATTGTCAATTTAAATATTAATCTGTCTTCTTAATTTGGCCAAGTTATATCATGTATGCTTAAAACCGCATATGTAATTGTTATCCATTTTTTAGGGTAAACAGTTTGGCGCCCACCGTTATATCATGTATGCTTAAAACCGCATATAAATGTAATTGTTATCCATTTTTTAGGGTAAACAGTTTGGTGCCCATCGTTGGGCTAAGGACAACAGTGATTATTTGGTGCAAACATTCAAACACACACTATTTTACACTAGTTCTGTGAAGTATTTTTTATTATAGGACCAAAATGTTGAACTCGCAGTCGGTATCCCTTCACGTTGACAGTGATTTCGGCCACCGCAACGAGAATGACAACATAGCACCAAGGAACGACATACCCCCGGTCAATCTCAATGGAGTTTCGGCTATACACCCAGTTGACGTCAGCTCACATGCAGCGATCAATGCAAATTTGGTTGTTGATCCTGATGGCAGCATCCGTAGAGATGTTCGATCCGTCACTCAAAGCACACATGGAGGTGAAGAGGGAGGGATCAGCCTGCGAGTAATCTTTGAAATGTTGCAGGCTCAACAGCCAGTGATAACACAGCTCCAAAAACTAGAATCGCCCACAAGGCAGGATTGAGCGCGAGCCATCCAAGGAAGTTTTCCACAGCGTCGAATCAGCTTCAAGGAAATCAAACATGAAAGAATCAGGGATCGACCCTGCAATCATGAAGATTCTCGAAGAGTTGACAAAATGAATTGAGTCGGGGGAAAGAAGATCGGGCCAAAGTATAAGAAGGTGGAAACTTACAACTCTAAGGTCGATCAAATCCCGGGGCATCACCGATATTGAAGGGTCTGGACTCCAAAAATTTCGTGCAAAAGACTTTCCCCCTAAGCGTGACTCCCAAGCCGATCCCTAAGAAGTTTTAAATGCCCGAGATACCTAAATACAATGGAACGAGCGATCCGAACGAGCATGTCACCTCTTATACATGCACTATCAAAGGGAATGATCTAAAGGATGATGAGATCAAACCAAATCTTGCTAAAGAAATTTGGAGAGACCGTGTCAAGGGGGGATATGATATTACTAGAGTTTACCACCTAATTCTATTAACTCATTCTCTATGCTTGCAGACTCCTTCGTAAAGGCAGACGCCGGAGCCATCAAAGTTGAAACCAGGAAATTAGACCTTTTCAAAGTAAGGCAGAAGGACAATGAAATGCTCCGAGAATTCGTGTCTTGATTCCAAATGTAATGGATGGACTTGCCACCGGCCACCGATAATTGCGTTGTTCAAGCTTTCACCCAAAGACTAAATGTTCGAAGCGGTGGCTTCACAGTAGTTGAAGTAGAATTTGATAGAGTGTACTCAATTGTCACTTGGGCCGATGTGCATAATCAGTATCAATCGAAGATCAGGGTCGAAGATGACCAAATCAGGGATCCTTCGGGGTCCGTTTATCCTGATAGAATAGTCGACAGAATTAAGAGGGATATCGATCAAGAACCAAGGTCGAACAGAGACCGATACCAGCCATATAGTAGAAATCGTAGAAGCAACAGATCGGGGCAGATTCATGTACCAAATGAAAGGATAAGCGATCCAGGCCAGAGCTCTCGAGGGCTCATGAGCAAGAACGGTTTCGACAAGCCTGTCAGACCCAAATAAGCACCTCAATAATCAGAATACACCTTTAATATTAATGCAGCCGCCATCGTATCAGCTATCGAACGTATGAAAGATACCATATGTCACGCCCCCTTTTTCCCTCTTTGCATCGGGAAATCGGGTTTATTACATTTTGGGTATAGGACAACTCATTCCTTTTGGAAACTGAGTTTTTGCATTTGAAGAGTCGCCACTTAACGATTTAATGTGCATTAGGACACCTATAAGGTTCACTTCTATGTTTGTTTGATAACTAGAGATAGGGTAAGGGCTTGAAATTATCCCAAAGGGAAGGTGTTAGGCACCTCTCAAGATCCACTAGTGTGGTTCCTGGCCAAATAAGGCTCAAATAAAAGGGGATTTTAATACACAGTGTTTGAAATTGATAAAAGCAGAACAAAATTTGAAAGAGTTATAACTAAGCATGCTAACGAATATAAAGCGGGTCTTAGGTTTATTTATAATATGGATCACATCAATGCAATGCCCGGTAATCACTCCTCTAAAGATGGGCTACACATGGCATTAGCACATCGGTCATCATATCCATATTTACTCTTCCCACCCAGCTAAGGTATTAAAGCGCGGATTAGTCTCGACCACTATTGCATGCTATTACCCGTCCCATTTCTATCAGTACCGGAGGAACATAGAACTACTATTCCTAAAGGGAAAGGATATTAGGCTGACTTTAAGGTTTCAAAAGGTGAAAAAGCTAAGTCGACATGCAAAACACATAGGACTGCACATTAAGGGGAAACATGTAAACAACTAAAGGCTCATGTATACCTCCTCAAGCAAAGCACAGAAATAGCATGACTTAAACACAATCAAGGTCTAGATCTAAAGTACTAAGGTGTGGGAGTTTTAATTGTTGAAGCAGACCAATTTATTACATAACTCAAATAAAAAGTCCGAATCAAGCCTTCCTGCTGGTTGTAGTAATTACTAATTAACAGAGGCGAGCTCAGTTTTATTGTCGTATCACCTAAGGCTTGCCTAGGTGTTTGGGTGAGATCCTATAAACATGATAGCTATTACTAATTTGGAATGTGGCAAAGCAGTAACAATTTGAAAATGAGCAATTTGAGATCATATATGCATGCTTGCTAAATCATGGTAATAAGAGGAGAGAGTTGTTTTAAAAGGATTAGTTCAGAATATTATGAATTGAAATGATTTTAGACTAGACTGGTTTCAGATTCTATAAACACTAGTATCTATTATTGCTGATTTTAATTCCTATAGACATGATATCTAGTTGAACATGAGATGAAGCTGGCAGATTTAGTTGAAATTCATATAGGCGTGATTTCTACGAAAAGGTATTGATTTTAATCTATAGGACATGATGCTGGATTGTAATTAAATCCTAAGAGCATTGTGTCTAAGTATGATAATAAGCATGCAGAATTTAAGAAGAATCCTATAGATATGTTCTCTAAATGTGGAGTTAAACATGAAGACTAAAAGTCCTATAGGCATATTATCTAAATGCATAATTTAAAACATACAGAAAACAAGTCCTATAGACAGGTTCTCTAAATGCAGAGTTAAACATGCAGACTAAAAGAGTCATATGAGCATATCATCTAAATGTTGAATTAATCGTACAGAAGGCACGTTTTATAGGCATGTTCTCTAAATATTGAGTTAATCAATCAGATAACACATCTTATAGGCATGTTTTCTACCCTTCTAATAGTTAAGCATGCACAATTACCAGCCCTTTTACACTAGCCAACCCCAATATCTGTTTACAAATTATTATAGACCAATCGCTAAAATACATCAAAAATGTGTAAAATAAGAAATTACAACCATAGAAAGCCTGATTCTGACTTCCTCTCTGAGTTATGGAATAAAACACTTCAAATGCATCTTGTTTTAAAGCCTTTCTCAGACCTGGGTGTGTCAAAGTTCCTTAAGGGTCTCAAGGGACCCCGGACAGTGCTTACACCCAAGTTTCCATAACCAGATAGAGAAGAGTGCAGTGTGGAAGGGCCATCCCTTATGTGTCCAAGTTCAGAGGGAGCTCATGGGTCCCAAGGCAAGTCTCACACAAGAGGGGCAGAACCTAAGTCTAAGAGTAAAGTGGAAGTGCAGGGACAAAAATTTAAAACTGAGCGGGGAATAGAGAGGGGTAAGAGTGATTGGAAAGTAGTAGTAGTAAATCTAACATTACATAGAATCAGCATTTTTAGACAAAGGGGGTCAGGGGTTTGGGAATTCATTTCAGGGAGCATATGACCCTAGGAAGGGACAGGTTTGGACATGCACAACAATAGATAGAGCTGGCATGACCATGAACCAGCCAGAGAATACAACACATAGAGGGGATATGAAGTTTATGACCCCAGGGAGCGTCAGGTTTGGGTCATGCACAACAATGTCTAATGCTGACATACCCCATAAACCAACCAAGGAATACAAACACATAGGGGATATGGGGGTTTGGGATTCAAAAATCATAATACGTGACTAACAGAGTGCATACATAATAAAAATTGATTTAGGAGAGAAAAGGGGAAGCTTACAGCAAGGTTAGTAATGGAACTTGATTAAACACAAGCAAGAAACAGGCAAGAGTGAAGGAAATAGTAAAAAAACATGTTGTTGTTGATGCTAGAAAATTAATTAGAACATGCCAGTAAAGAAGCAAATGTAGAAAAGAAAAAGTAAGCAAATTTACCACAGCCTAGCCTTGGCTTTCAACCGGCTAGACAAGGCAACAACACAAGTAGTAATAGAGAAAAGAGAGTTTTTTTAGTGAAGTGTGTGTACTGAACTCAAATGTTTTGTTCCTTGTGTTCGTCCATTTGAAAGAAGAGGGGTGCAAGGTATTTATAGCATTTTGAAAACGTGAAAGAGAGTTAATAAGTAAAATTTCAGTATAAATATGGAAACAATCTCCAGTCATAATCAATTACCCAAGTGACTTCCTTTAATTAAGGAATTACTATTTAACGGGTGGTAACAGATCCAAATAAGGAAAGAAATTAGTTTAGAGACACATTGATTATTTCCATAAAATGAGTAGTAAAACATTAAGTAAGCAATCGAGTCCAAGTACAGAAATATACTTATTTTGGAAAAGATTCAATAAGGCAAAATATCATAGTAATGGAGAAAAATCAATCAATTTGAACGGGCGAGTGAAATCAGGGTTCACAAAAAGAGAAACTTTTGAAATCAGTCACAAGAAAGATCAATCAAGGAAGAAACTTCAGCATATAAATAAAGTGAACAAGATCATCAGACATGCGAGGCCAAACTCATTGACAAAATTACTAACATGCAGTAGTGGAAGAAATAAGCTAGGGTATAATAGTAAAGCAAACATTCGAAGCATATAAATCAAGTAGGTCAAGTTACATTGAATTAACAGGGAAGAAAACAGAGCCTCAAAAACATGCAAATGTTTCAAAATAGCAGGTGAGGAAACCATTTTAAAAAGTTAGGGTTTCAACCCTAGTTGAGTTGAAAGATAGTAAAAATTAGATAAGAGAGAGTCTAAAACAAAAGCTTTCAGTCGAGTCAAGTACACGAACAAACAATTTCAGTCCCAGAGACCTAGGGTTTCAATAACAATTGATTTTGAAAGATGGTAACACAAATGAGTCAAACAAGAATGAGGAACTTAGTTAAATAGGCACACGTTAAACAAACAGCTTCAGGATTCGAATGAGACCCAAAAGAGATTAGGGTTTGAATATGCTAACTCAGATAGAAGGACAACATGAATAAAACATAGAAAAATCAGAAACATTTTAAAATTAGAGAAGAGATTTTGAAAAGAAAAACTTGAAGGAAACCCTAATCGGAAAGTGAAGAGTCATTTTGAAAGAAAGGTCAACGAAACTTTGATGAGCACTTAAAAAAAGTTCATGGCAAGCATAGATCTAAGGTAGATCTGAAAGGAACCAAAAAATTCTTAGAGATTAGGGTTTCAGAAAACTTAAAAGTAATGAGAAAGGCCTTGAAATTTACCGATCTAACCAGGAGAGTCAAGGATCTTACTCGAATGGCCATGGCTGGCCAGAGAAAGGTTAGGAATGACCGGCGAAAGGTCATCAAGCAAGGACTGGACCAAATCCCTTCGAGGTCCGGTCATGAAACCATAGGATTAAACATATAGTAGCCATGGAAAGCTAGTACATACCTCAAACGACCACAGAAAGTCATAGATTAGGGTGGATTAGGGTGGAGGCGGCTAGGGTTTGGGTGGTGTTGTAGAGAGAATTTGGGAGAGGAGGTGGCTAAGCTTTCACATTGATTGCTCCTTCTTTTATCTCATGCAGTCCTTTACCCCACTTCTTGAGTGTTATCAATGGACATATATTAAGGCTGGAACCCCCATCGATCAAGATCCTAGTGATGAAGTAGTCTTCGTATTGCACGGTGATATGGAAGGCTTTGTTGTGACCCAACCCTTCGGGCGGTAGATCATCCTCATAAAAGGTGATTTTATGTCTTTCTAACCCACCATATTATCCATTTCCCCGGCGGTGATATTACTTGGCACATATGCTTCACTTAGCACCTTCAATAGAACATTTTTGTGTGTCTTGGAATTCTGCAACAATGAGAGGATGGATATCTGTGCTGGTGTTTTGTTTAGCCGATCGATTAAAGAATACTCCTTGGCTTGTATATTCCTCCAAATATCATCTAGACTATTTTAATAATGAGTGGCCGGTTGGAAGCCTGCTTGCTCGACTTAGCTAAGTGTTCTGAGGTATAGACTCTTCTAGTTCTTGTCATACCATGCACTGCAATAGTCTCTTCGAACCTGACTTTGCCTTTTCCTTTGAGCCTTGGTTGTATAATCCCAAGGTACAAATTTTGTATGGAATGACGTCATAGTGGTCATTGCCACTGGAATCGGTGTGGCCACATTTACTTCGAATAGGGCATGTTCTTTGGGTGGTAAAACTATAACCTCAAATGGTGTTGGTTCTTTTGTTGATGGCACTGCTTCAAACTCAAAAGGGATAGACACATCTATCTCAGTGACCACGGATGGTTGAATCTGGACTATGATGGGGTTGAGAGTAATTGTTGACTTCTTTGGATCATCGCCTTCCGCGATTAACCCCATGGATCCCTCGGGATCCCAATCATCCTCTACTTCAATCGTGTCAATACCCCTGCTTTTGTGGTCTGCTAGGGGGTTGTTGCAGACGTTCGGGGTGGCTTCCTTTGCTATAATGATTTTGTTATCAATCAGGGACTTTATCTTGTCTTTTAAAGAGCGGAATTCATCGATGGTGTGTCCCTTCATGCCAGATACGCACAAGATTTGTTTGGCTTAACCCTCTGAGAAGGATTCTCAAGGGTTGTAGCAGGGATGGGGGTGACATAACCGGTGATTTTGAGTCTCTCATATAGCTGATCAATGGGTTCGACGATGGATGTGTATTGTTTTGGAGGCCTCCGATCAAAATTAGGTCGGGGCCTAGGGAAATTTTGGAGAGAGGAGGGTGATTGGTAATAAGATGGTTGGGTATTGTAAGTTTGGTAGACATGTGTGGTATGGGAATATCTGGGCGAGGTAGGCTAATATATGAGAGGTGGAGGTGACAAATAAGTTGGTGGTGGAGCTTGGTAGGATGGTGCTTGGTAGATTGGGGCTGGCTAGAGGTGTTAGGTAGGTTTTGTACTTAAGAGGAGACTTGGTCCTTTGTGCAACCATCACGGCCCCTACGTCCCTCTTTTTAGAACACCACCAGACTGCACGGCCTTATTTTTAGCTTGCAAGGCCTCGAAGTTTGTAACCATACCGCTTTCGATACCTTCTTCAATTCGTTCCCCTAGCTTGATAATGTCAGAAAACTTATGATTTTTAATTATCATTAATCGTTCAGAATACCGCGGGTCCTAAGCCCGGACAGAGAATTTGTTTATTTGTTCCTCCTCTAAGGCAGTCTGACCTTAACAGCTTCAAACCTCCAGCAAGTAGCACACTCACAAAACGTTTCTGTAGGCTTCTTCTTCAGATTCTGAATATAGAATACATCTAGTACCTTTTTTGTGTTTAACCTAAACCTATGCATGACATCAGAGGCCACGTTTATCCAGCTCGACCATTTCTTAGGATCTTGGCTGATGCACCAGGATAGTGTATCTCCTTTCAGACTCCTCATGAATAGTTTCGTGCGGATCCTTTCGTCCTTTCCTACCCCGACCAGCTTGTCGCAATATGTTCTCAGATGGACCCTTGGATCACTTGTACCGTCAAACATCTCTAACTTGGGATGTTTGTAACCATCTGTTAGTTCGACATCTGGTTGTATGCAGAGATCTTCATAGTTCAACCCTTCGATCCCTTTACTTCCTTCCACGCCTTGGATTCGGCTGGTTAATTTCTTAAGCTCTTCATCTAAGTTTTTGATGAGCAGATCCTTTTCATCGGACTCAGGGGTTCAAGATATAGGTTGGGTGGAGAGAGGCATGGTCTCCACGTAGATGGGATTGTTGTGGTGGTCTGGTGTGTGGGCGTGGAAATAGTCATTTGCGAAATTTTATGGTTCGAGAATGAGTAATGGATTGTTGTTTTGAGTGTGGCAAGTGTTGCATTGGTTTTTCGTGGGAACAGTGGGATGATTTTTTGCTTTTGTGGAGGTTCAGGATTTTGAACGTTGGGGAAGATGGTGTATGGGGTGCTGAGGGAGAAGGATAGGTTGGCCAGATTCCGAACCTGATCAAGCTCTTCTTGAAACATCAACAATTTCTGCTTGAGTTGTGACACATTTTCAATGGGAACCCGAATACCATGGCCATCAATGGCCTCTGCTGTTGTGTTCTCCTTTTCTGATGTTTAAATCTTCCATTTTGCCTTTGTTCTTTCTCTTAACAGGACTTAGAGGAGGAGTGAGTGGAGGGCCCTTGGATCTTGTGGAATAAGATGATGTTGCCAGAGTGCTCGAACTAACCTTTGGGGAGGGGAATAACAAAACAAAAAATAAAACAAGATCATATAAAAAGTCTTGCAATATTTAAATACATAGTGTAGGAATATAAAGTGTGTCCTAATTTGGGAGCCTTATTGTGCCCGAGGTAAGCCTAACGACAAATTGATTTGGAGAACTTAGAAATCTAAATGCCTCACTTTATTGATAAAAATATACGAATCCCAAATAAATAGGAAATGGAAATCACTAATGGTCATTGGCCATATTACATTTTATAAAGCTAAAAGAAAAACTCCAATCTACTTGGCCCTAGAAGAACCTTCCCCAGATTCAGCATCCCTGGCTCCGTCGAACAGCTTTCCAAACTTGCGAAGTCCCAGCAATAGGTAGGCCCTGGCTAGATGTCCGCCTTCGGTTCCTTTAGCATTTTGGAAGTCTTCAACCCTCTTGAGAAACTTTCTCTCCAACTCCACTATGCCTCGCTCCAATTATCCCAGTCACTTGTTAGCACTGACAGCCATGTCCTTCCATTGCTCAATTAGCTTCTAGTTGGACTTTTGTATTTCGCAGTGTTCACTTTTGCACTCCCGAATTCTTTTGCACAGTTGGTTGTATTTGAACTGTGCCTCGGCCCTTTTATCTATATTCTGCGACCTAGGGAAACCCGAGCTGGCCCAGACCATCATGATTATCTTCTAACCAACCGGAGTAGAAAGGAGCGCAACCAGCATAATATCTGTCTGGCTCTATGGTATCTCTCCCCATTATGATCTTACAGTGCCACATATGTTGAGCCTGGAACTTGTAAGAACTGTTATTATTTTGGAAGTCAGCCTGAAAATGACTCTTCTTGTCGACCCTAGGTATAACATGCTTCTACCCACTTGTCTCAGCACTCGAAAAGGGATGTAAGGATATATTCCCCTCAGACCGATTAGTATCAGAAAAGGTGCATCTCTGGATTGGGCGATGAATTCCTCAATCGAAAAACACTCGAACATCCATTGAACCTATTCTTCGGTTAGGTTATCAAATAGTTCTACCCAACCTTTGGCATCTTCTGGCTGAGCGAACATATTAGGCATGTAATTCATTCACTTTGGATGATGGAAAGCGATGTGATCATCCCAGTCCCGTCGCTGAATCTCTTGTCGATATTCACCCCTTTGTAGATGCTCTAGGAGCCAGAGTTGGAGTAATAAATTGCAGCCTTCGAAGTGTTTCACTCCTTGTTGACACTTCTTCAAGGCTCGGTATATGTCCGAAATGATCATGGCACGATGCTGAATGGCTGCCCACCAATCCCCTCCATTAGGGTCTTGGTTACCATGGCCAGCCTAGTGTGGATCCTTGCTTTCTTTATTGGAAACATGATCTGCCCCAGGAAATAAAACATAAATACGAAGACCCTTCGATGGATGTTCCCCAAGAATGTGATGGCAAACTCATCAGGGTAGGTACGGTAGGATTTGCTGTGACCGTACCTTTCATATAAATAGTCAAAAGTGATGTAGGATTCTTTCAGGCATGTCAACTCTGGATTCTTCTTTAAACCTATCATTTTGAGAAAACCCCTGCCTTTACGGTTCTCAAGCATCAGCAGACCCGGAGTTTCCCAAACTAGACCGGCCAATCCTCATATCTCCTCTAGCAGGGGTGTCATTTTAATGTCCCCAAAGTGGAATACAACCCTTTCCTAGTCCCAAAACAGTGTGGCAACTTCTATGATCTTGTAGTTAGGTTGGATGTCCATAAGGGATGGTAGATTTCCCATATATTTTCGGACGAGAGTTTGATCACTAGAGTGAAGAACTTTCCACCATCTTAGTAGTCTTGAATGGATGTTGCTGACCATGCCGAATCTAGGGACTTCGTGCCTCATATTTCTGTAAGACAAATAAGGTTAGGCCCATACCCCCACCAGACTCGACTATTTAATACCAACAATTAGCATGAAGCATTTAGTTCAAATAAATGCACAGAACGTGGTGATGTTCGTTTGGGTTTAGGGAAACCTAGTGGACTTTGGACAAGGCTATCTTAAAGGATCATTATGTGGGCAACATAACTGACCCGACTAGGTTTGACCATGATGCATGAGCAATTTGAACAGAGTAAGGTTTCTATGGGGTCTTAGACTGGTACTCTTAAGCGGACAACTCAAGGGGAAAGGCACGGAATCGTCGACTGCACCACTGATCGACTGATTTTACCGTAAATATGCCTTTCAGAATTTAGGGGGTAATAATATAGGGAGAGCGCAACCAGTCATTATAAGCGTTGTTATGGTATTTGTTTGGCGCGAGTGTGGTATGATGTTGAGCATAATTATGCAATAATTAAAATCATGTTGGCACGTATTTGCATGTTATGAAAGCAGTAAATACAACAATTTTATATTTTAAAGCAGTAATACAGGAAAGAAACAAAGAAGATAAGTCAATTTTGCCTTTGAAAAGAAATTAAATGCTTAAAGGAATTTAAACAAGCAATTTCATATAAAGGGAAGGTACAAATTCACAAGAACAATCTGAAATGGTAAAAGCCTAATGTCCCCAGCAGATTCGCCATGCTGTCATGTCCCATTTTCCCTCTTTGCATCGGGAAATTGGGTTTATGATATTTTGGGTTTAGGACAACTCATTCCTTTTGGGAACTGGATTTTTGCATTTAAAGAGTTGCCACCTAATGATTTAAGGTGCATCACGACACCTATAAGGTTCACTTCTAAGTTTGTTTGATAACCAGAGATAGGTTAAGGGCTTAAAATTATCCGAATGGGAAGGTGTTAGGCACCCCTCTGGATCCACTAGTGTGGTTCCTGGCCAGATAGTTCTTTGTGAATTTGTACAATTAACAAGTAAACAAATAAGGCTCAAATAAGAGGGGATTTTAATACAAAAGTGTTTGAAATTGATATGGATCACATCAATGCAATACCCAGTAATCACTCCTCTAAAGATGGGCTACACATGGCATTAGCGCACCGGTCATCATATCCATATTTGCTCTTCCCACCCAGCTAAGGTATTGAAGCACGGATTAGTCTCGACCACTATTGCATGCTATTACCCATCCCATTTCTATCAGTCTCGGAGGAACTTAGGACTACTATTCTTAAAGGGGAGGAATATTAGGCTAACTTTTAGGTTTCAAAAGGTGAAAACGCTAAGGCAACATAAGAACACATATGACTGCACATTAAGGGGAAACATGTAAAAAACTAAAGGCTCATGTATACCTCCTTAAGCAAAGAACAGAAATAGCATGACTTAACACAATCAAGTTCTGGATCTAAAGTACTATGGCAGGGAGTTTTAATTGTTGAAGCAGACCAATTTATTACATAACTCAGATAAGAAGTCTGAATCAGGCCTGCCTGCTAGTTGTAGTAATTACTAATTAACAAAGGTGAGTTCGGTTTTATTGTCGTTATCACCTAAGTCTTTCCTAGGTGTTTGGGTGAGATCCTATAAACATGATAGCTATTACTGATTCGGAATGTGCCAAAGCAGTAACAACCCCAATATTTGTTTACAAATTATTACAGACTAATTGTTGAATTACATCAAAAAATATGTAAAATAAGAAATTACAACCATAGAAATCCTGATTCTGAGTTCTTCTCTGATTTATGGAACAAAACACTTCAAATGCCACTTGTTTCAAAGCCTTTCTCAAACCTGGGTGTGTCAAAGTTCCCTAAGAGTCTCAAGGGACCCCGGTCAGTGCTTACATCCAAGTTTGCATAACCAGATAGAGATGAGTGCAGTGTGGAAGGGCCAGCCCTTATGTGACCATGTTCGGAGAGAGCTCGTGGATCCCAAGGTAAGGCTCACACAAGAGGGTCAGAACCTACGTTTAAGAGTATAGTGGTAGTGCATGGACAGAAATTTAAAACTGAATGGGGAATAGAGAAGTGTAAGAGTGGTTGGAGAATAGTAGTATTAAAGCTAACATTACACAGAATCAACATTTTTAGACAAAGGGGGTTAATGTTTGGGAATTCATTGTAGGGAGCATATGACCCTAGGAAGGGTCAGGTTTGGACATGCACAGCAATAGATAGTGCTGGCATGCCCATGAACCAACCAGAGAATACAACACATAGAGGGGATATGAAGGTTATGACCCCAGGGAAGGTCATGTTTAGGTCATACACAACAATGTCTAATGCTGACAAGGACCCCAAATCAACCAAGGAATACAAACACATAGGTGATATGGGGGTTTGGGATTCATAAATCAAAATAAGTGACTGACATAGTCCATACATAATAAACATTGATTCAAGAGAGAAAAGGGGCAGATTACAGCAGGCTTAGTAATGGAACATGCTTAAACACAAGCAAGAAACAGGCAAGAGTGAAGGAAATAGTAAGGAAACATGTTGTTGATGCTGGAAAATTAATTAGAACATACCAGGAAAGAAGCAAATGCAAAAAAGAAAAAGTAAGCTAATTTCCCACAACCTAGCCTTGGCTTTCAGCCGGCTAGAGATGGCAGCAACACAAGTAGTAACATAAAAAAAGGGGTTTTTAGTGAAGTATGAGTATTGAACTCAAGTGTTTTGTTCCTTGTGTTCGTCCATTTGAAAGAAGAGCGGTGAAGGGCATTTATATCCTTTTGAAAACAAGTGAAGGAGAGGCAATAAGTAAAATTTTAGTAAAATATGAAAACAATTTCCAGTCAGAATCAATTACCCAAGTGACTTCCTTTAATTAAGGAATCATTGTATAACGGGTAGTAACCGATCCAAATAAGGAAAGAAATTTGTTTAGAGACAGATTGATTATTGCCATAAAAGGAGTAGTAAAACATCAAGTAAGCAATCGAGTCCAAGTACAGAAAAATACTTATTTTGGAAAAGATTCAGTAAGGCAAAATATCATAGTAATGGGGAAAGAATCAATCAATTTGAACGGGCGAGTGAAATCAGGGTTCATAAAAAGAGAAACTTAAGAAATCAGTCACAAGATGAAGATCAATCAAGGAAGAAACTTCAGCATAAAAATAAAGTGAACAAGATCATCAGACATGCGAGGCCAAACTCATTGACAAAATTATAAACTGGCAGTAGTGGCAGAAATAAGCTAGGGTACAGTAGTAAAGCAAACATTCGAAGCATATTAATCAAGTAGGTCAAGTCACATTGAAATAATAGGGAAGAAAACAGAGCCTCAAAAAAATGTAAAGGTTTCAAAAATAGCAGGTGAGGAAACCCTTTTAAAAAGTTAGGGTTTCAACCCTAGTCGAGTTGAAAGATAGTAAAAATCAGATAAGAGAGAGTCTAAAACAAAACCTTTCAGTCGAGTCAAGTACTCGAACAAACAATTTCAAACCCAAAGACCTAGGGTTTCATTAACAATCGATTTTAAAAGATGGTAACACAAATGAGTCAAACAAGAACGAGGAACTTAGTTAAATTGGCATATGTTAAACAAACAGCTTCAGGATTCGAATGAGTCCCAAAAGAAATTAGGGTTTTCAACATGCTAACTCAGGTAGAAGGAAAACATGAACAAAACATAGAAAAATAAAAAACATGTTAAAATCAGAGAAGAGATTTTAAAAAGAAAAACTTGAAGAAAACCCGAATGGGAAAATGAAGAGTCCTTTTGAAAGAAAAGTTAAAGAAACTTCGAGGAGCACTTAAAAACGTTTATGGCAAGCATAGATCTAAGGTAGATCTGAAAGGAACCGAAAAAGTCTTAGAGATTAGGGTTTCAGAAAACCCAAAAACAATGAGAAATGCCTTGAAATTTACCGATCTAACCAGGAGAGTCAAGGATCTGACTCGAAGGGCTACGGCTGGCCAGAGAAAGGTCAGGGATGACCGGAGAAAGGTCATCGAGCAAGGACTAGACTAAATCCCTTTGAGGTCTGGTCATGAAACCATATAATCAAACACATAGGAGCCCTAGAAGGCTGGTATTTGCATCAAACGACCACGGAAGGCCATAGATTAGGGTGGATTAGGGTGGAGGGGGCTAGGGTTTGGGTGGTGTTGTAGAGAGAATTTGGGAGAGGTGGGATTCAGAGGTATTGCAAATGAATGAATGGGGTAGGGTTTTGGGGGGTCGTTGTGTTAAAAAGGCAAGAAATAACATGGACCATTGATATGGTAGATCAACGGTCGAGATTAGAAAGGGTAGGTGGAGATCCAGGTCTAGGTCGATTTAATTAGGATTGGGTCGTTGTTCAATTGGGTCCAATTGGGGTTAGATTTTAGGTCATAATTGAAATGAAATTGGGCCATTATTTAAATAGCCAACTTTCCCTATTTAATTTGTAAAAGGTAATAAATTAATTTCACGAAATAAATTGAATGAACTAAAATGATTTATATCATGTAATTAACTATTTAAAAATACGAGAGTTAATATTTTGTAAATGTAAACGTAATTAAATCCTAAAAGAGTCTAATATTGTAATTATGCAATTTAGCTTTAAAAATTAGAAGTAAAATTTGTAAAAATATGCAAAAAATCATCTTGGCTATATTTCAGCATATATATAAAAGTTCAACAAGTGAATCCCCAAAATGATAATTTTTGGAAATAATTATTGGATTTTTATGGATAAAACAAGGGAATAAATTAATTTATAAATCTTTAAAAATTAAGGAAAAATAATGAAATACTTGGATATATTTATATATGCATGCATATGCCATTTTAAAGTTATTTTGCATCCTAAAAAATACATAGGGAAAAATTAGGTATCAACACCATATGGCCTCGACCTCTACATACTGATCCAGCTAGAAACGATCCCAGGCAAATGTGCGAATATCATGTCTCCCATGGCCACATAACGGAAGATTGTCGACAATTGAGATAAGAAGTAGCACAGTTATTCAACAACGGGCATCTTCGGAGTTTCTAAGCGACCGAGCCAAGAATCATTTTAGAAACTAGGATTCCAATAAACAAAACGAGCAAGGGGAACCTCAACACGTCATTCACATAATCATCGGAGGGGTCGATGTTCCTCCATGTCCGATGTTTAAGCACAACAAAGTATCAATCACGAGGAAGAAACGGACTCGAGATTACATGCCAGAAGGAACTTTATCTTTCAACGACGGAGATGCAAAAAGAATCACGCAACCCCATAATGATGCACTAGTAATATCTGTACTCATGAATAAAACTCGGTTAAACGTATCTTGATTGATCTAGGGAGCTTGACCAACATCATTCGATTGAGGGTCGTAGAATAGCTCAGCCTGCAGGACCAAATTGTATTTGCAGCCCAAGTGTTAAACAGGTCCAACATGGCTTGTGAAACCACTAAAGGAGAAATAACATTGTCGGTAAACGCAGCCGGAACAAACCAAGAAACCAAGGAAGGGGACATGAGGTATAACGCATTATTTGGGAGACCGTGGATCATCAACATGAGAGCTGTGCCATCGACCATTCACCAGGTGTTAAAATTCCCGGCACCAGGGGGAATTAAAACGATGTACGGGGAGTAGCCCGGTGCAAAGGAAATATTTGCCATTGATGAAGTAATTCCAATATCGTCACTCTCATCGACAAAGGAGACAGATTCAAAAACAAAATGTGAAGACAAATAGTGATAACCAATACTGGCCTCGACCCTACAAGGCAAGTAGGGGACTGACAAAGACGATGATTATGGAGCTCCTCGATCCTTCATAGTCCCTGATGACTCTGACGCTACCAAATCAATGGTTGAAGAGCTGGAGAAAGTCATACTGATCAAACATCTACCCGATCGAAAGGTATACCTGGGCATGGGATTAACTCTCAAGCTTAGGACAAAACTCATTCGATTTCTTATTGCTATGATGGATTGTTTTGCTTGGTCCTATCTCGATATGATAGGAATCCCACCAGATATTACCATTCGCAAACTAAAGCCTGGACCTAAAATTCCATCCGGTCAAGTAGAAAAGGAGACCGTAGTCTGAGATCAAGCATGCTTTCATCAAGGACGAGGTAACTAAACTGCTTAAACTAGGGTCCATCCGGGAAGTCAAATACCTGGAATGTCTAGCAAACGTAGTGATAGTCCCTAAAAAGGGACTAAGCTAAGAATGTGTGTGGATTACGGTGATTTAAATAAGGTATGCCCTAAAGACTCTTTCCCTTTACCTAACATTGATTGCATAATCGATGACACGGCAGCTACGAGATCCTCAGTTTTCTCGATGCCTACTCTGGGTATAACCAAATACGAATAAAGATGGATGACCGAGAAAAAACATTATTCATCACTAAGTATGACAAATATTGTTATAATGTAATGCCATCTGGGTTAAAAAAAATATTGGTGCCACTTACCAACACCTAGTAAACCGAATGTTTGAAGAACAAATAGGGGAATCTATGGAAGTTTACATCGACGATATGCTAGTTAAGTCCCCACGAGTAGAGGACCATTTGAAGCATTTGCAAGAAACCTTCGGTATACTGAAGAAGTACACATGAAGCTGAATCCAAAAAAATGCGCGTTCGGAGTCGGGTAAGGTAAATTTCTCGGATTCATGGTATCCAACCGAGAAATCAAGATGAACCTTGACAAGATCAAATCCATCGAGGATATCACGGTAGTGGAAAACATGAAGGTCGTGCTGAAGAAGAAAAACAAGTTCACATGGACCCCAGAATGCCAACCGGCCTTGGAAGAACTCAAGCGATACCGATAGAGCCCGCATATTCTTCATACACCTAAGGTGGATGAACAACTATACTTGTATTTGGCAGTATCGGAGATAGCAGTAAGTGGAGTCCTAGTTCGGGAAGAGAAAGGTATGCAATTTCCAATTTATTATGTTAGCCAGACCTTGGAGGAGGCAGAAACTAGATATCCTCACTTATAAAAATTGGCGCTCTCTTTGCTAAACGCCTCTAGGAAAATAAAACCGTACTTTCAGTGCAACCCTATATGCGTTGTGACAACTTACCCATTGCGTAATATAATGCATAAGCCCAAACTCTCGAGGCGATTGGCCAATGGGCCGTAAAAATCAGCGAGTACGATATCGAGTATCGACCCAGGACGAACATTAAATCTCATTTGTTTTCAAATTTTGTGGCCGACTTCACGCCGTCCCTAATACTCGAGGTCTAAAGAGACTTATTGATAAACTCAGGGACGTCTTTAGGAATCTGGACCCTCTTTACAGATGGCGCGTCAAATGTAAAGGGGTCCGGACTTGGCATCATACTAAAGCCACCCACAAGAAATATAGTTAAGCAATCTATTAGAACTGTAAAATTGACTAACAACGAGGCTGAATATGAGGCCATGATTGCAGGTCTCGAACTGGCTAAGAGCTTAGGGGCGGAGGTGATAGAAGCTAAATGCTACTCCCTCCTTTTGGTAAATCAAGTTAACGGAACGTTCGAAGTCAGAGAAGAACGGATGCAAAGGTACCTGGATAAGCTACAGGTAACATTATATCGTTTCAAAGAGTGGACTTTGCAGCACATACCTCAGGATCAGAATAGTGAGGCCGATGCACTTGCAAACTTACGCTCGTCGGTCAAGGATGATGAGCTCAAATCGAGGGCATTCGTACAACTTATAAGATCAGTAGTAGAGGAAGGTCACGCCGAATAAATTCTACAAGAATAACTTGGGATTGGAGAAATAAATACATAGAACATTTGAAGAGCAGCAAAGTACCCTCAGATCCTAAAGAATCGAGGGCCTTATGCACAAAAGCAACTCGATTCAGCCTGTCTGAGGATAGAACCTTGTTCAGAAGAATGTTCAATGGCCCACTAGAAATATGCCTAGGACCGGGAGATATCGAGTACGTTCTGAGGGAAGTTCACGAAATCACCTGCAAGAACCACTCAGGTGCCGAATCATTGGTTTGAAAGTTAATATAAGCCAGCTATTACTGGATTGATATGGAAAAGGACGCGAAGGAGTTCGTACAAAAATGCAATAAATGCCAAAGCCATGCTTTGATAATTCATCAAAGGAACTGCTGCATTCAGTCTTGTCGCCTTGTCCATTCATGAAATGGACATCGTTGGCCCTCTTTCATGGGCACCAGGTAAGGCTCAATTCATCTTATTTATGACTAACAATTTTTCTAGGTGGGTTGAAACCCAGGCATACGAGAAAGTCAGAGAGAAGGAAGTTATCGACTTCATTTAGGACCACTTCATATGTCAGTTCGGGGTACCATCTGAAAGCGTTTGTGACAACGAGAAAACAACTTATCAGCAGCAAAGTGACCATATTTCTCGAGGATCATAAGGTCAAAAGGATCTTGTCCACACCTTATCACCCCATTGGGAACGGACAACCCGAATCTACCAACAAACCCATAATCCAAAACTTGAAGAAAAGGTTGACCGATTCAAAGGGAAAATGGAAAGAAATTCTGCCCGATGTTCTTTGGGCATATCGCACAACCTCGAAGTCCAGTACTGGACTTGTTATCATTGGTCTATGGCACCAAAGCTCTAATACCAATCAATGTCAGGGAGCCAAGTATCAAATTTTGATATGCAATAAAGGAATCAAATAACAAGGCCATGAATACGAGCCTGGAACTATTGGATGAAAGGCGTGAAGCCGCCTTTGTCCGGTTGGCCGCCTAAAAGCAGAGGCTCGAGAGGTATTATAATCTAAGGACCTAGCTTAGATACTTTAGTCTTAGGGACTTAGTACTAAGGAAATTAAAACTAAACATTCAGAATTCGAACGACGAGGAGTTGGGTCAAAACTACAAAGGACCATAATAGATTCTCGAGGTCACTGGGAAAGGATCCTATAATCTCGGAATGATGAACAGAGAAAAACTATTGAGCAATTGGAATGTAACTCACCTACAACAATATTACTTCTAAGGTACGACCCTATTCATTTCTTTTTATTTTTTGACTAACACTTGCAGGTGATTGGCAAGAAGCAGCACGAAGTTTTAGGTCTGAAAGCACGTGTTGCACTCATTTTTCCTTAGACCGGTTTTGGTCCCAAATGTGTTTTATGGCAAGGTTTTTAACGAAGCAACAATGGTTCATGCTAACTTGGAATCGAAGGCTGATCAAGACTCAGTGTCGAAGATTGTGTTTACAGTATCCGAGGTTTCTCTACAATCAACCTCGAATATTAGGGGGCATTACCCTTAGATATCGAATTACTTTAGCAAGGAAATGGAAGGGTCTCGATAAGTAGGATTTGTTGTAAGGGCCAAACGGTCAAACAAACCATGCCCACATAGATTGCTCGAGCCTCGACATAAAACATGTAGGCATGTATAGCTGTTTATCACAAGAATAAAGAAAAGTACTTTCCTTGCAGTCATCTTATGTTTAAAAATTCCCTCTTTACATCCTTTAAATAATTACGTACTTTCGATCTCCTAATAGAAACGTGCTCAAGGGCCAACTGTAACTAGAAATCAAATGATCACTCCCTCACTCGTGGACTGCCGTCCAAAAACAAACTCGAACGGATCGAGCTAAAAAACATTAGGGACATAAGACCCATTAGGCAATCCCTGAATTTTAAATGTCATGACCATACCCATTCGGGGACTGTTATCTTAGGCAAGCCTGGATAACTCCCGAAAATCGAGCCCACAGGGTTACCCCCGAATTAAAAGGCTACGACCATATTAGCACGGCTCGGAGACATTCGAGAACCGTAACAAAAAATAGGCCTTCGGGATTTTCATAACTGTTTTTAAAAGCTACCCCCATCATACTATAATTCGAGTTACTTACTTTGGGAGAAAGGTCCCGGTAACGCCGAACCCAAGGCACCTCAAACAGAATAATGTAAAGGCAGGGTTTGTTTGAACTTACACAACTTAAGTTATTTTATGTTAAGGCATTACGAACTTTGTGAATACAAGTAATAAAACAAAGGAAAAAAATTTGAGAGTCGAAGGGAAAGAAAGCCTTATATATATTTACCAAATAATCTTTTGACAAAACCAGAATGGCCTAATACAAAACTTTCCAATGGCCAAAACGGCCTCAAACAGATGCAAAAGAAAGAAAAAATGTAAAGGCCTAAGTGGCTTGGTCTTCATCGGAGGTAGCATCTCCACCCTCAGGATCTTCCCTGTCTTCAAACTCACTTAAGCTCTCGGAATCTTCCTCGGGAAAGGCCATCTTCCACGTCCTAGCTTCTTCTGCTTTAGCATTCTCGATTTTAGCTAGTATATCAAAGTCCTGAGCATGAACTCCCTCGAGGGCTTCCCTTAGAGCATGATCCACCATGCTCTTGGCTTGTGCCTGGATGGCCTCTCATCGACCTTGAATTGGGCCACTTAATCATCGGCTTTGGTATTTGCCATGGCCACCTCAGATTTGGCCACCCCAAGTTCATTGGCCAAGTTTGTCTTATAAGAAATAGCCAAGTCCATTTGGGATTGAAGCTTCTCAATTTTCTTGACCTGTACCGAGGCCCTCTCTTTTGTAGCTTGGAGCTGGGTCTCGGCCGACTCCAGTTGTGCTTGGACGGTTAACCTTTTTGAGGCTAAGATATTCCTATTTTTCTTGAACTCTTTGGCCTCGGCTTGTATCATATCTATCTGTGTTTTGAGCTACCTGATATGTTCGAGCCTCTGCCAGACCTGCAGGATTGAATCATTAGTCACTATCTCCAATTCATCTTCACTGTCGTAAAGCACTCGAAATACCTCTTCAGACATCTTGACATGCTTGCTTTGAGCCGCTTCAAAGTCGGCCCAAAGCTTCTCACTCAGAAGCTTGTTAGTATCACTCTTCTCGGTGAGCTTCTGGACCTCAACCTCATGCTCCTCCCATATTTGGAGGAAAGCCTCATGATGCAATACCGAGGCCTGCAAGCTCAAAGAAAGGTGTCAGGATTATTTAGAACATCAAAATTAAAATAAGTATTGAAGTGACGCTCGAAGTTACCTGATTCAAAGCACGTTGGGCCTCGTGTAATAGGCAAGGTGCTTCCACCGTGTCCATCACGGCCAGGTCTTCCTTAGTCACAAAGCATCTACGGTAGCTAGCAATACCCATAAGGGCATAGAAAAATCGGGCATCCTCCGAGATAAAAAAAATTATCGACCGCCTGTGGTCGGGGTTAACACTTGGGGCCAGGAATCGATCCAACAGTTTGGGTCTCGGTGAAGACCCAGTTGCACTAGATGATGCTACATTCCTTTGCATCAGAAAGTCACCAATCCCGGTGACATCTTCTGAAGCAGTGGACTCAAACCCATCCAAGAAGCCTTAGATATCAGCTGCCCCCTGAGAACCCTCGTAAGAATTACTTTCTAACATACTAGCCTTGCGAATCATGGCGTCTGAAATCTGAGGGGACCCAGAAATGTCGATCGTCCCAACTTTGTCTCTCAGGGCATCTTTATCTGCTCGAGAAGCGTCGCCCCTGGTTTCTCTCTCGACCCTCATATCTTGGGGGAAGTGGCCTCAACCCTTTCTAGTTCAGGAGTTTCGGCCAAAGTTCCCTCGTCGATCTCCTTCGGTTCGGAGGGCCCTTGTATCGTAACACCAGTCCGCATGCGGGCCACTAGTTTGGATTTTTCTTCCTCTTCTTCATCTTCGGACTCATCCATTAATCAATTGACTGAGTCCGAGGGTAGAGCACCGGAGCTCCCTCTAGGCTTGCAAGACCCTCTCTTTGGCTTTGTCTTCTCTGGGTTCGGGGAAGTCGAGACCCTTTTTCTCTTCTAGGAACATCCTAATCACCAGATAGAGGCCTCGTAGAAACGTCCTTGGGGAGACCTACATGAGGAAATGGATAACGATTCGACAGCGAAGGAAGAAAATTAAACATTATTACTTGAGGAAAAGGAACTTACCATGATTACAGGCCTCCCATCAACACTTTGATAATTCTACCAAAGCACGCTCGGAATATGGTCTCTGTGACACAAGGCCCTCGACCTATTCCTTGAGTTCAGCAACTACATATGGCATTTGGGCCACAGCAGCAACACCAAAAACATCGATAAGAAAGGAGATAAGAAGGAAAACAACAAGATTGAACCTTCAAGGCGAAGTACTACTTACGTTTCATGTTCCATTTCTCGGGAAATGGCATGTCTTCAACATGGATCAGGTTTGAAGTCTTTAATTGAACGAATCGGCCCATCCAATGTTGGTCCCAAGATTCATCTATGCTCGAGACGGGGCCTTACTGGCCCACCGAGCAAGCTTAATCAGGCCCCCTCGATAAATTCGGGGACAATAGAGGCGCATGAGGTGATCGAGGGTAAAGGGACATCCCTCGATTTTGATTACAAAGAAACGGAGGAGAATCACCATTCCCCATAAGGAGGGGTGGATTTGGCCAAGAGTCACGTCATACCTCTTGCAGAAGGCAATGATGATCGAGTCTAAGGGACCCAACATGAAGGGATAAGTGTAAAAACTTAGAAAATCCTCCACGTGGGTAGTGATCGATTCCTTGGGCAATGGAACCACCACATGCTTATCGACCCAGTTGCAATCCTCTTTAACTTTGGTTAGGAGATCATTGGTAATTGTGTATATTTACCTCGACACCAGCTCACATTGGCCCGATACCGAGGAGGTCATTTCAACCTTAAAATCAGTAGTGGTAGGGCACCCTGCCCGAACGAATTCCTCAGGGTAAGGTTCAGTCGTAGCCCCGCCGTCGGCAGGTCGTGATGAAGAGGCGGCCTCTTTTTGCGACATTGTCTTAGAAGTTTTCACCATTGCAGAATAGAAGAAAAGAGAATTAGGATGGGGTGTTTTGCTAAAAATTCAAGAAATTTAGGTGCAAGAGTTGCAAAAGTAAGGGATTTTTGAAGGAAAAACAAGAATAGGAGGAGCTTTGAATGTAAAGTTTGAATAAAGGAAAGCTAGGGTACTTATAGCTTGGTGGTGACGATTCAGAACCCATAGTCGCCAACCAGCAACTGACATGCATTAATTGCCTTGGTAACTGGACCAACTGGATGTTTCGGTATCCAATTGTTGCTTACATCATAGTCAGGCTCGTCGCTTACGTCCTGACCCATCGAGAGGGGATTTGGAAGTTCATATCGTTTCTCGTAATCTTCTCTCCAAGAAACGAGGGCACTATCTGTATATAGTTAAAACCAGGACAATCGAGATTGGAATATAATCGGTTAAGGTTCAACCTCGAATTATATCGAACTAAGGTGCGGCTTGACCCCAAGACCAAGCAAAATTGAGACCAAGCGAGATCGAGAGAAATTTTCCGTGCCAAATAACAGAAAGATGAAGTATCCGCAATCGGTTGTAGATCACGGCAGAAATCTCGGAACTTATCAAGGAGGCGCCGAGTAATTAGCAAATCATAAGATTTTTTACCTTGTATAAAATGATACCAAGAGTAGGACACCCCCACTATATAAATGGGGTTTGATCATTTTTAAGGCATATCATATTCACGCAACATAAAGCAATATACTGTCATTTTCTAGCTTTTATTACCTTATTATTCTGTTCGTACGACCGTTAAAAAATCTTTGGTTCAAGGGCAATCAAACTCGAGGGCCAGAGTTATCCGATTTGTGTGGTTTTAATTTATTTTTTTATTGTCAATTTTAATATTGATGTGTCTTCTTAATTTGTGCCAAGTTATATTACGTATATTTAAAACCGCGTATAAATTCAATTGTTATCCGTTTTTTAGGGTAAACACTATCATCCATTAAAATTCATTGATATATATATACAAAAAACATAAATCCAATATCCAACACATGAATGTTATTAAGAAGCTGAAAAATGTGGGAGAATTTAATTGAATTGGCCCCATACAAGAAAGCAAAACATCCACATCCACTATAAATAACTTCATAATAAGAAGCAAATGTCGAAGTGTTCTATTAGTTTTCGAGTAGACATTTGTCCTTGTATCGTCTCTCCTCCTTTTATATATTCAAAAAGACGATGGATTTCAGCCATGGCTTGCCGGTGGCTGTTCATGAAGCCTCTAGTCGCTCTGCAAATTATCATTGAAGCATTTGGGGAGACTATTTCCTTGATTGTGTGTTTGATTCCATGGTAATTTGCTGTAATATATTTTATAGATTGCCATATAAACTTGCTGCAGTCGGTTACTTATTGTTGTAAATCAACTTAACTTGGTAGTTAAAACATTATCTGAAAATATAAAGAAAATATTACAGAATGAATTAGAGTCATGTGGAGGAAAGCTTGGTCCGAATAAAATTTAGAAAAAGTTTATACAAATAATCGATTGGATTCAGTATTTACTTTTTTAATCATTATACAGATATTATACACTAATTATACACGGTTATACAAATTATAAATAGAGTATACATATATTATATATCTACATGCTATTTTTAATTTCTTTAGGTGAGCGGTTTTTTAACCTTTGAAACTTTTAAAGCTCGAGTTGGTTGTTAAAATCCAACGCTTAGGAGTATCGTACCATTTTGAAGAGGAAATTGAGGCATCACCACAAAGGATGTACGAAGCCTACCATGCATGCAACAACATATACGGGGATGACCTTTATCCTGGTAAAACATGTATGGAGAGCCCTATTTGGTCACTCTTTTTCAAATTAATTACACCGATTTTGTTTTTCCGTTTGCATCCGTATCTATTTTTTTTGTTAACGGGATGTTAAAATTCGATTTTTCCCTCCATTAATAAAAGACTAATGAAAAAACTGCAGACTGCAGGACAAAACTTCAGCATGTTTTGATATGAAGTTTTATCAAATGAACTAAATAACTTCAGCATGCATTAGAAAAAAATTATTATAAAATTACATATTTCATGACATAAACTTAAGCATATTTAGGCTGAAGTTTTAGCAAATAAACTAAAAAAAATTCAGCTTGTTTAGACTGAAGTTTCGGATAAAACTCAGGACAAAACTGCAGATTGCGTTACAAAACTTCAACATATTTTGGTATGAAGTTTTAGCAAATGAACTAAATAATTTCAACATGCATTAGTAAAAAATCTTTAGAAAATTACATATTATAAAGACAAAAACTTAAGCATGTTTAGTCTGAACGTTTAGCAAATGAACGAAAAAACATAAGCAAGTTTAGCCTAAAATTTAAGCAAATGAACTAAATAACTTCAGCATGTTTAGTCTGAAGTTTTAGAAAATGGACTAAATAACTTTACCATGCATTAGCAAAAACTCATTAGAAAATTACATACTGTAAAATAAAAACTTAAGCATGTTTAGTCTGAAGTTTTAGCAAATGAACTTAAAAACTTAAGCCTGTTTAGTCTGAAGTTTTAGCAAATGAACTTAAAAACTTAAGCATGTTTAGTCTGAAGTTTTGGCAAGTGAACTAAATAACTTCATAATGTTCAGTCTGAAGTTTTAGCAAATGAACTAAATATGTAAAGCAAAAGGAATTTTTCTAACAAGATTAAGCCGAACTCGAGCTTAAGAGAATATTTTGCGAGACCTCGAAGTGCTTGCGGACCCACACGAGGGTAATAGGATTATTACAATACTTGGGAATGAAGGTAAGATGGATTAAGGTACTCAAGTTGTATGAATAAAGGCATAGCTTGGAATGATTGAGCTGAGAGGGGGGAAAGGATTCCAGCGGACCTACGTAGTCTTTTTGCGTAGCCTATGCAGGTTGCGTAGGCAAAAACAGAATGAAAAAGGAGGGGGAGGCTTTTTTTACGTAGGCTACGCGAGTCTGCGTAGGCTACACATGTAAGCTGCGTAGGCTACGCATGCAAGATGCGTATGCTACACAACTTTCTTGCATAGGTTGTTTTCTATAAAAATGGGGGAATTTGGGGAGAGAGAAATGAAAGAGGATTTTGAAGGTTTTTGGGGTTCTAAAGAGAGGGTCTCGGCCATGAGCATTCCATACACGCCAATGTGATTTTTTATCCATATTTTGTGCTAATAAATATTGAGAAACACTATATTAACATTGAAACATCCTTGGGATTGCTTGAGTTCATCAAATCCACCAAGAACACCAAAAGAGAGATTTTGTAGTGTTTGCTTCTAAAAGTAATTCTCACTATTTAAAACTTATTTATGGAATATAAATGAATATTTTAATATTACTTATGAGTTGGAGAAGTAATTGAAGTAGTGGAATAGATAAACCCTAGCTTTGACAATAAAAAGCTTGTTTGAAGGGAAGATGAATAATGTTGGATTTATTTGAACTACGTCTTTTTGAGTTTCTAATGGAACGACTAGATTCCATAACACATTAAATGATGAATTTGTCACGACCCTGATTTTCCACCGTCGGGACCGTGATGGCGCATAACATCGCACTCGCTAGGCAAGCCAATGTTAGTGTTCCATTAACCTTTTGCCTTTACATTTCATAGATTAAAATTTAACAGACTAAATCAAGTAGAAATAAATGCAGAAATATGTAAATAACCTTTTGTCCATTCATAATACTGTGGCTATTACTACTACTACCCAGAGTTTGGTGCCATAATCCACGAACATACTATGAATTACTACAAATATTGGTCTGAAAAAAATTACATCTATTTTGGATGTAAATAAAAATAGGAATATAGAGATGTAGAAGGGGACGTCAGGGCCTGCGGAAGCCAGTTGGACTACCTTGGGTCTCCTAGATGAAATGCCTGGAACCGACCTCTCGATCAGCCAGTACTAGCTCCAAAATTTGCACAGAAAGTGCAGATCATAATATCAGTACAACCGACCCCATGTACTAGTAAGTTCCGAACCTAACCTCGACGAGGTAGTGACGAGGCTACGGTGGGGCAATTACAATGTAACTTGTATACAGTATATAATAAAGCAAAAAAGAAGTACGGAACAAAATGAAACAGTAACTTGCAGCAAAATGAAGACGGAACTCCAATATCTTATCAGTACCTAGCTATAACCAATCCATAGGTGAGATACAAAATTACAGAATAAATTCACAGCAGAAGGAGGATACATAAACAATAAACGGATGCGGTATGCATCCCAATCGCACCATATAATTAGTAACAAATGAATATTTACCCTTATAACTCCATACAAATCCACCCTTATTCCTCCTATTGCGGCGTGCAACCCGATCCCACTGTACAATAAGAATCCACCGTTATTACTCCCAATATATCACCCGTATTTCTCCTGTTGCGCGCCCAACCTACTTCCTTCAGACAATCACATTTCACCCTTATTCCTCCTCAATATATCACCCTTATTTCTCATGTTGCGGCGTGCAACCTGATCCCACCATTTTAGTACAATCACACAATAAGAAAAGCAATTTCACAATTTGGCTCAAAACCCCTCATGGTATTTAACCTCAACAAAAAACGAAAAACGGTAAAATTATGAAACTTCACTCGAATTATGTTACTCAGCGAAACCAATCCAAAGTATACTAATAAACATCGATAGCTAGCCCAAACCAATAATACGAATCCATGAAACCACGTAATATCTAATACCTTTAATAACGAAAACAATATCCGAGAAGAAGCAACTAAACATGGAAATATAAATAAAACAGGTAGCAGTTAAGGTAAGGAACAATATAGTAAGAACGGGAAGGGAACAACCCAAAATAGATAAATTGGCAGTGCATAGGCACTCGTCACCTTACCTATACACCACACACATGGATTTTCACATAGCAATTAAGTCTGGGATCCCTAATCTCTCGAGTCATAGTTTGACCACACATTTATCTCTATCCAAAGGCCACCCTCTACTCAAATATTGCTTTTCCTTTAGTTTCCACCTCCGAAGCACTCGTATCTAGTCCCGATTAAATTAATAACATCAATTATCTCTAAGGAAATCAATTCCAATACATAATTAAAAGTTTCCTAACATTTCCCCCTAAAAGTCAAAATCCAACCTCGGGCGCGCTTGGTCAAAACTCGAGGTTCGGACCAAAACCCATTTGCCCATCGCGTTTGCAAAATCCCCAATTCTCCCATAATCCCTAATTTTATACCCTTAATAATAAGATTTAGGACTGGAAATCTAATGGGTGTTTATGGAAATTGAAGGAAATGACTCAAAGAACACAAACATATGATTTGGTGTTGAAATTCCTCTTCAAACATTTCCCTAGGTTGAGTTCTAATGGAAGAGATATGAAATTTAGAACAATTCCCATTTTTGAACTGTGTTTTAAAACACTGGACATGTCTTTATCGCATTCGCAAAGAGCTAACCCCACATGTGCTCCGCGTTAGCGTTGAAGAAATCCCTCCCCAGACTAGCTTGTATTTCGCGATCACGAGAGTTGCTTTCCGATCGTGAAGCACAAAATATCAGCATACCTGAAGCAGCAAACACATTAGATTTTGTAAGTGCAAATCATCCTATAATCTATCTAAAATTCACCCGAGCTCTCGGGGCTCCAAACTAAATATGCACACAAATCTAAAAGCATCATATGAGCCCGTGCGATTAAATCTGAAAGTACAGGAGGGGTGAATTGTATATAATTCAAATAAATCGTAATAACTTGACTTAAAACTTTAGTAGTCGACTTAATATGGAAATCTTACAGATAGAGAGATTCGAAATAATATGCAGAAAGTAAATGCAGAAATTAAAGACACCAGGAATTTTATACTGGTTCGGATTCAATGTGAATTCTAATCCAGTCCCCTTGGGTTGCAAGGGATTTCTCTTCAAGCAAATGAGTTTTCTTTCAGCTACAGATTTGATAGTTGTCGCTCAGTTCTCTAGCACTCGTTTGATACAATGCCTCACCAGTTGTGTGCTCTCTTTCTATTCCTGACTTGGTACACAGTAGATCTATATAGGCTACTATGCTTGTTTGCAGTAAATTGAAGAGAGTTATTTTGGTTCAATCAAAGTATATTAAGGATGGAGTTGCACTATGAATTTATACAAGGATGATTGGTGAAGGCTTGTCAACCCAAGGGTTTTGATCCTTGGAAAGAGTTGATTCTTTCCAAGAATAAGGTACTAGCCGTTGCTTCTCTTCAGATCCTTTCCTTTGGCAATCGACGGGTTTGACAGAATTCTTCCTTGATGTTTGGACCTTCCGATCTTGACTGCTATCCGGATCCTCTAGTTTTGATCTGACTTGTCAATCACAGATTGCGTTGAATCTTCATTCCATTATGACAGATTTGATTTCCCAGAATTATGGAGTTAATCCCGTTTTGCTGATGTAGAGTTGATTCTTTCCTTGTGCATCATGAGTATTTAGGGCAGCTTCTTTTGAGAACGATATCCTTCCTTGTTCGACCTGGAAATTCCAATAGTTCCTTTTTGCTTCTCTGAACTCCTGCACATGCATATTAATTGTCATCATTAAAATATATTCTAACAATCTCCCCCTTTTTGATGATGGAAAAATAATATACATATATGTAAAGGGATAAACAATAGTTGACTTCCCTGTTTAGGACTGGCTGACTTGGCTCTCCCTCAATGTGTGTAGGCCGACTTGGCTCCCCCTCAATATGTGTAGTACTGAACTTGATCTCCCCCTCGATGTGTGCAGTCGACTTGTACCTGTATATTATTGTCTATGCATGGGCAGCATAGCTGAATTGACCAGTTCAAGGGAATAAGAGATATTAACTATGCATAGCATAGTCGACTTAACCTATATGATGAATAAAGATTAATCTATGCATGTAGCATAGTCTACTTAACCTGTATAACGACTAGAGAGTATATGCCTGCATAAAGAGTGTTAATATATTCTCCCCCTTTTTGACATCAGCAAAAGAGGGAGTAGCAAAAATAATATCCACATAAGAAAAAAAATCATCCACGGGCATAGCGCAACCACATACAAAACAAGTGTTAAAACAAAGAAAAAAATTGTCTGTAGACCACATCCATCTCATCGTCATAGAAAGTAAGTAAGAGTGTTGCAGATTGCCTCCTTCATCTGTTCAAAGCTAGTGTTGGTAGCAACGCTCATCCCATCCAGCCTGTCATGCACCTCTTTGAAGGCTTTGACCGCATTCTCCCTTACCCTTTGCACAGCTACCCTGATTTTGGACACATCTGACCCTGTTTCCTTAGAAATAGCATGAATAGCATTCACAGTTGACTGTGTGGCGGACAGGAGAGTCTTGATGTCTAAGAGTTGAGAGTCATGGAGCTGAACTTTTCATTTAGGTCTGTAGGAATGGGAGTGGGAAGGAAAACAGACAAAGGCTTGGTTTCCACCGGGGATGGCTTTGCATCACTTTCACCCTTTTTGACCCAGACACCCTTAAGTCTCACATACCCCATACTAGAGAAGGCTCTAGAGTTGTAGCACTTGTTCACAGGAATAGAGGGGTAGTCTGAAAGTGGAATTTGATGAGTTTCCAAAATGTGGGTGATGGCCATACCATAAGGAAGACTGGTTGGATCTTCGGCACTCTCAATCATAAAATTTATAACCCAGGAGGACAACTTGATTTTGAGGTTGGAGATAAGACAGTAGACAAAGAAGGTGTCCCATTGAGAGAGGGTTAAGAATGAAACAGTTCTAGGAAGGAGAGTGTTTGCAACACTGTGAGCAAGAACCCTAGTTTCAAAGCTAACATCACTGGGCCCTAATTGATTTGGAAGGGTTTCAGAGGGATTTTCTGCAATACACTGTTTAGCCTGATCAAAGGTAATTTCAAAATTCTCAGGCCAAACATTCTTAAAGACAGTCGGAAAACCAGAGTAACGACACAGAAAAAGAGAGTAGAACAAACCACAATCAAGAACAATGCGTTTACTAAGAACAAGAGTTTCAAGCCTATCAGGTTTACTAGAGCGAAGATTACCATAAAACATACGGATGAGGGGTTCATATACTTTAGGCGAAGAAACAGAGAGAAATTTTTCCCACCCTTGATACATGAAAAGATCCTTTACCTTGCAGTTCAGAGACTCCATAAGATCGAGATCTACCACTCTACCGTGGGCAATGGGCTTGTCCTTAAGAGAAACAAAGAAATCCTTATTTGGGGTGTCCTAGAAATTTAGGCCGAATTCGAGAGAGGTAGAGAAATCGAACTTTGATTTCTTTGGAGTAGAAGTAGGAGGATCCTCCATGGGACGCTTTCCAGAAGCTTTGTCACCTAAAAGTTGAGAGTGTTCTGAGTATCCTCCTTGAGAAAAGGCACAGCCCTCGGAACGATCGGACCCTAAGTCTACTTGTTTAGGAGGCATGGAAGAGGGTTTTGTTTTTATAAGCGGCTACTTTTCCTGGTGGAAGCAGAGGGGTTTTTGGAAGATTTTGCCATGGGAGAAGAGAGGGTTGGTACAGGTTGAAAAAGGGAGTTGGTAGAGGTTGAGGGAGATGGTGGAGATGAAAGAGATGGAAAAGGACTAACTTCAGAAGAGGAGAATTGACGGTTGAGTATAGAAAAGCAAAGGGTGTCAGATGAAGCGATGTGATGATTGGGTTTCCAACTTCGGGTGCAAACTGATGGAAAATAGACTAAAAAGAGAGGGAAAAGACTAACGGCGTAATTAATGCACTGAAAAAAATAATTATGACAAGTTTTTGAAAAGTAACAATTTGGTCCTAACAATTTTTGGAAAAACAAATAATGCCAAGTAATTCTCTCAAACAACAGAATCTATCTTCTAATAGTAGTTTAGTAGAAATATCAGCTAATTGGGCAGAGGTGCCAACAAAATCTAATTCTATGTCACCTTTGAGAACATGATCTCTAATAAAATGATGTTTAATGTCTATATGCTTTTCTCTAGAGTAATGCACAGGATTTTTAGAAAGCCAATTTTTACTACAATTATCACAAAAGATCTGTATAGGTTTAAAAGAGAGTTCATAGTCACCCAATTGATGGGACATCCACAGCAGTTGTGCACAACATTGACCAACGGCTATGTACTCAGCTTCAGTAGTCGACAGGGCGACTGATGCTTGCTTCTTACTGTTCCAAGATATTAAGGCTGTTCCTAGTAATTGACAAGTGCCACTCGTACTTTTCCTATCTTCTTTATCAGCTGCTAAATCTGCATCTGAGAAACCTTCTAATTTAAACGAGTTAGAGCGAGGATACCACAATCCATGAGATACTGTGCCAATAAGATATCGAATAATTCTTTTTACAGCAGTTAGATGTGACTCCTTGGGAGCCGACTGAAACCTGGCACATTTACATACGCTGAACATAATATCTGGTCGACTAGCGGTCAGATATAGTAGAGATCAAATCTTTCCTTTGTATTTGGTTTCATCAACTGGAGTACCTTGTTCATCCTTATCCAAATTTGTAGCGGCACTCATAGAAGTCCTAATTGATTTTGCATTGCTCATGAAAAATTTTTGGATCAGCTCCTTGGTATATTTGGTTTGACATATGAATGATCCTTCTTCATATTGATGAATTTGAAGCCCAAGGAAAATTGTGAGTTCACCCATCATACTCATTTCGAATTCACTTTGCATGAGTTTTGCAAATTCCTTGCACATAAGAGAGTTACCACTACCAAAAATAATATCATCAACATAAATTTGAATGATGAGATTACCTTCTATTGATCGTTCAATGAATAGATTAGTATCAATTTTACCTCTGGTGAACCCATGATCAACAAGGAAGGTACTTAACCTGTCATACCAAGCACGTGGAGCCTGTTTTAGTCCATATAGGGCCTTAGTGAGCTTGTACACATGGTAAGGAAATTTTGAGTCTTCAAAGACTGGAGGGTGTTTCACAAAAACTTCCTCTTCGATGAACCCATTTAGAAAGGCGCTTTTGACATCCATTTGAAACAATCTGAACCCTTTAAATCATGCATAAGCTAACATGATTCGTATAGACTCTAATCGAGCTACTGGAGTAAAAGTTTCATCATAGTCAACTCCTTCTTGTTGTGAATAGCCTTGAGCAACTAATATAGCTTTGTTCCTTATGACTTGTCCTTCTTCATTTAATTTGTTTCTAAACACCCATTTTGTTCTAATGATGGAAACATTTTCAGGTCGGGGTATCAGCTTCCATACTTGATTCTTGCTGAATTGATCTAATTCCTCTTGCATGGCTTTCACCCAGCTTGAGTCCTTCAACGCTTTCTCTACCTTTTTTGGCTCTATTTGAGAGATTAGAGTGATATTTTCTTTCTTTTTTAGAGCAGCCCTGGTCTTCATACCTTCGTTTGGATCCCCTGTGATATATTTTTGTGGATATTCAGTTTCATTTCTCCACGCATTTAGTCGAACAGTGTTAGTAGTCGACTCCACACGATGTTCTGGAGTGTTGTTGCTAAGTTGTTCAGTTGACTTGACTACATCTGTGAGACTAGTTGACTGCTGTGATTTTCCTTTGTCCTGAACTTCTTGAGTCTGATCTTCGTCACCTGCATTAACGCCTTTCTCGACCAAGGGATTATTTTCATCGAAAATAACATGAACTGATTCTTCAACGCACAAAGTACGTTTATTAAAAACTCTAAATGATCTGCTATTTAAAAAATAACCAAGAAAAATAAGATTGTCCTTACCATTGTTATGAATGAAACACTTGCTTCCAAATGGATGAAAGTAACTGATGTTAGGACGTTTACCTTTTCAGAGTTCATATGGAGTCTTTTTCAGAATGGGCCTTATGAGACACCGATTTAGAATATGGCATGCAGTACTCACACCTTCAGCCCAGAAATGATTTGGCAGAGAATGTTCTAACAGCATAGTTCTTGCCATTTCTTGAAGAGTTCTATTTTTTCTTTCCGCAACTCCGTTTTGTTGAGGTGAGCGAGGAGCAGAGAAATTCTGAGTGTAGCCTTGATCATTGCAAAAATCTTCAAACGCCTTGCTTTCAAACTCGCCTCCATGATCACTTTGGATTATGGAGATTGGATAACATTTTTCTCTTTCAATCCTTTTGCAAAAAACGTCAAAGTTTCTTAAAGCTTCATCTTTGTGAGATAGAAAAATTACCCAAGTGAAACGTGAAAAGTCATCAACAATAACAAAAGCATATTTCTTACCTCCTATGCTAGCATTTCTATTAGGTCCAAATAAGTCCATATGAAGTAATTGCAGTGGTTTTGTGGTAGATACTATGTCTTTATTTTTTAAAGAGTTTCTAGTTTGCTTACCCATATGACATGCATCACAAATGTGAGTCCTATAAAAATTCAATTTTGGTAACCCAATGACTAAATCATGTTTGGATAATTACTCAATTAAATGCATGCTAGCATGACCTAGTCTTCTGTGCCACAACCAGGGATCATCAGACATAGAGGTTAGGCATATGTGACCATCTATATTTTCGAAACCATCAAGTATATAAACATTTCCGTACCTTTTTCCAGGAAGAATTATTTTACCTGATTCGTCTTCGATGTCACATCCAATTCTCTTAAATTTACCTCATATCCTGAGTCACATAGTTGACTTATGCTGAGAAGATTATAGTTTAATCCATCAACCAGATATACTTCAGTGATGTCACAGTTGTTGTTGAAAGGAATAGTTCCAGTGCCAACTATTTTGCCTCTTGAATCATCTCCAAATTTGACACTACCTCCGTCAATCTTTGTAACTTCCTTGAGCAGGCTTTTATCACCTATCATGTGACTGGAACACTCACTATCTAGATACCATTTTCCTTTGCGCTTTACTCTGTGTTGTTCCTGCAATACAGAATTATTACTTTCTTTTAGGTACCCAAGCTTGATTGGGTCCTGGTGAGTTAGTGTTACTGGATTCGGAGTTCTTAGGTTTCCAAACCCATCCGGACATATGATATTTACGCAAGTGACAACCAGAATATTTATGCCCACTTCTGTTACAATAATGATATTTGACCCTAGACCTGTTTTCAGGTCTTTCATAAGATTTGGAATTAACAGTCATAGGATTTGCTAATTCCTTTCCAGTTGACTTGTAAGTCGACTGGTTCGACTGACTAGTCGATCTAGTTTTGATTGGTTATTTTCCAGTTGACTTGTAAGTCGTCTGGTTTGACCTAACAGAGGTGTGACAGGTGGATTTGCGCAAGCTGTTAAACTGTATTTGCAATTCCTCAAACTCTTCTTGAAGTACGTCTTTTTCAATTTCACACACTTCATGTTTGAGTTTCCAGCCCTTGACTTCCCTGGTGAGTCTCTTAAGTTCATTCATCATCTTTTGAGACTCTTTTAGGGTGGATTCAAATATGTCTTGTAATTCATTGCATCTTTCACAGTCATAAGATATTACCTCGCTAGTTTCTCCTTTTGCCATAAAACAGTTTTCATTGTCTGAATCGTCTTCATCTGTCCAGCATCCTGAAGTTTTGTTGATCTCGTTTTCAAGAATTGTCATGAAGTAGAGATTTGCTATTTTTTCATGGTCTGAGACATCCTCATCACTCCAGCTTCCAAATGATCTGTTCTTGTTCAATCTTCTGGAGATCTTTCTCTTCAGTTCTGGACACTCTGCTTGGATGTGCCCAAATTTTTCACATTCATAGCATTTTCCATCGTTCTTGTCTTGTTCATTGTATTGTCTAGATCTTCTTGGTGGAAATCTTCCTTTATTTGTATTTCTATATCTTCTCATTAATCCATCCATGTTTCTAGACATCATAGCGATTTCCTCTTGTAGAACTTCAGGATCATCAATTTCATTGTCACCAGCTTCAATAGTAGCTTTGAATGCAACAATTTTCTTTTTCTCCTCTTGATTTGTCTTCTTCAGATGCGTTCTTTTGAAAGCAATGAGCTCTCCTCGTAGTTCATCATATGATAACTTATTAAAATCTTGAGATTCCAAAGTGACAACTTTAGTCTGCCAGGTGGTTGGTAATCTTGTGAGAATTTTCCTAACTTGATCGCCACTAGTGTATGGTTTGCCAAAAGCTTTTAAGTCACTTATTATTTTACTGAACTGGGCAAACAGTTCTTTGATGGATTCTCTTTCCTTCATTTAGAATAGTTCATAGTCGTGAACTAGCATATTTATGTGGGTTTCCTTTACCTTGCTGGTACCTTCATAGGTGACTTTGAGTTTATCCCACATTTCTTTGGCAGTATCACAACTGGAAATCTTTTCGTATTCTTCACCACTTATTGCATTGTGAAGCAGATTCCTTGCCTTGTGGTTTATTTGTACAGCTTCCAATTGCTCTTTTGAGTTAGTGTCTATATCATCAGGGTCAGCGAGCGGTGGTGTGCTGGCAGGCAATGGGTAGTTTCCCTTTTTGATAAGACTCCATACTTTGACATTGTATGCTTTGGTGATGATTTCCATGTGGATTTTCCAGTGAGAGAAGTGTTGTCCATTGAAAAGGTGGTCTTACTTGAGAAGTTCCTTCCTAAAATAGAGCTCCAACGATAACCTGATTTGCCATGATCTTTTTCTCACAAGTTGTTAAGCAAAAAAGCAAAAGTGTGAGCCTTGCTCAGATACCAATTCAAAGTACAAGAGAGGGGGTGAATTGTATATAATTCAAATAAATCATAATAAGTTGACTTAAAACTTTAGTAGTCAACTTAATATGGCAATCTTGCAGATAGAGAGATTCGAAATAATATGTAGAAAGTAAATGTAGAAATTAAAGACACCAGGAATTTTATACTGGTTAGGATTCAATGTGAATCCTAATCCAGTCTCCTTGGGTTGCAAGGGATTTCTCTTCAAGCAAATGAGTTTTCTTTCGAGTACAGATTTGATAGTTGTCACTCAGTTCTCTAGCACTCGTTTGATATAATGCCTCACCAGTTGTATGCTCTCTTTCCATTCCTGACTTGATACACAACAGATCTATATAGGCTACTATGTTTGTTTGCAGTAAATTGAAGAGAGTTATTTTGGTTCGATCAAAGTATATTAAGGATGGAGTTGCACTATGAATTTATACAAGGATGATTGGTGAAGGCTTGTCAACCCAAGGGTTTTGATCCTTGGAAAGAGTTAATTCTTTCCAAGAATAACGTACTAGTCGTTGCTTCTCTTCAGATCCTTTCCTTTGGCAATCAACAGGTTTGATAGAATTCTTCCTTGATGTTTGGACCATCCGATCTTGACTGCTGTCCGGATCCTCTAGTTTTGATCTGACTCGTCAATCATGGATTGCATTGAATCTTCATTCCATTACGACAGATTTGATTTCCCATAATTATGGTGTTAATCTTGTTTTGCTGATGTAGAGTCTATTCTTTCGTTGTGTATCATGAGTATTTAGGGCAGCTTCTTTTGAGAACGATATCCTTCCTTGTTCGACCTGGAAATTCCAATAGTTCCCTTTTGCTTCTTTGAACTCCTGCACATGCATATTAATTTGCATCATTAAATTATGTTCTAACAAAATCGCCAAAATAATACCTAAAACTATGAATTTAGCACCAAATTGAATGAAATTATTTAGAAAGTTTTAGAACTTCTATTTTCTAAACCAAAGGTCCGAATCACGTCAAACCAGATATGTTTCTCACCAAATTTCATAGATAAGGTATAAATATAATAACGGACCGGTACAGGCCTCCAGAACCAAAATACAGACCCGGTGCCAATAAGATCAAATATTAACCAAATTCTTAAAACCTTTATTGTCACGACCCATTTCCATAATAGGTTGTGAGGGCGCCCAGCACCGTTGCCAGACAAGCCACTCCAGAACATTTCTAACATCTTATATTTATTCTATCAGGAGTTAAGAGAAATAACCATTTGAAATTAGGATTTAAGACTAAAAGAGATGGATGTTGTAATTAACATATTATTACAAACCTAAAAAAATAATTCTACCAATGTGTGTGCCAGAACCTGGTGTCACAAGCTACGGGCGACTAGTAGAATATACACAAAAGAATAATACACTATCCTACTGTCTGAATCAGGATAAACAGAAAACAAAAGTACAAAGAAAGACTTCTTCGGTTGCAGATCGGCGTGAAGGAGAAGCAGCTCACCGTAGAAGTCCCAAATGTGCTCACTGATGCGCACCAGAATGATATCCAGATCCACCTGCCCCAGATCCTGTACATTTAAGTACAGAAGCATAGCATGAGTACATAAACAACATGTACCCAGTAATTATCCCGTCTAATCTCGAAGAAGTAGAGATGAGAGGTCGACTCGATACTTACTAAGGTCAAGTAGAATGAGAAGAATTTATAATAAGCAAGAATAACTCAAGTCATAAGAATAACAAGTATGAAACAGGAATTCTTCCTTTAACCTTCCATAAAGAGAGTGTGTTTATATATATTTAAACAATTATGAAGTCAAATCCATAAGTAAAAAGCTAAATAACTCATGCGCAAATAATCACAGAGGAATGTACGACCCGATCCAACATAAACATAAATGTGCACTGCCGAGGGTCGAACGGCTCGAACCATAGATGCATCTATTACCCCGCTCGGGAATCATACGTGTGATGCGATAAAATTAAAATAAATAATCACCCTGCTCACGAATCATACATGCGACGCAGGTACACATAGAAATACATGCTCAAAAGGCCAATTAATAATTTATCGGAATACATTTGTTTTCCAAAATAAAGCCAATTCCCCTTTAATAATTTAAGAAAATGAAGTTATATCCTTTTAGAAATTCATTTACCAACTAGATAGGATTTACGCAATTCAACTACTAACAAGATTATAGATATTCAGAGTATAGCATGCTTTAGGGTCCTAGACTATCCGGACTATCATTTAAGTCGCTACGCACGGGCTCTCGTCAACTAGTACGTATGTAGCCCCCGTATAAAAAGGCAATTTAGTCATTTATTATACCTATGGGGACATTTCCCTCTTACAAGGTTAGAAAGGAGACTCACCTCACTCCAAAGTGCACGTCCAATTTCCAAGAACGAGCCCAAGTCCTTAATTCGAAGCTGGACAATCCCAAACTAATTAAACGAAGTAAGAACTAGTTAATATAACCTCACAAAAATTGAATTCTAGAAAATTAAGAAATTCCCCAACCATTAAAACAAGTTTTCCTAAAAATAAATAATCACCCTGCTCACGAATCATACATGCGACGCAGGTACACATAGAAATACATGCTCAAAAGGCCAATTAATAATTTATCGGAATACATTTGTTTTCCAAAATAAAGCCAATTCCCCTTTAATAATTTAAGAAAATGAAGTTATATCCTTTTAGAAATTCATTTACCAACTAGATAGGATTTACGCAATTCAACTACTAACAAGATTATAGATATTCAGAGTATAGCATGCTTTAGGGTCCTAGACTATCCGGACTATCATTTAAGTCGCTACGCACGGGCTCTCGTCAACTAGTATGTATGTAGCCCCCGTATAAAAAGGCAATTTAGTCATTTATTATACCTATGGGGACATTTCCCTCTTACAAGGTTAGAAAGGAGACTCACCTCACTCCAAAGTGCACGTCCAATTTCCAAGAACGAGCCCAAGTCCTTAATTCGAAGCTGGACAATCCCAAACTAATTAAACGAAGTAAGAACTAGTTAATATAACCTCACAAAAATTGAATTCTAGAAAATTAAGAAATTCCCCAACCATTAAAACAAGTTTTCCTAAATTCCGACCCCGGGCCCACGTGCCCAGATTCCGAGATTTTTTCGAATGAAGTTGTTCTCTATACCCTAAGGATCAATAATATATCATTTCTAGTTCATTACATTGCAAATTACATGATTAAATCTTAGTTTTATTAAAACCCTAGGTCTAGCTCTAACCCTTGATTTTTACTTAGTTTTTAGTGTTCAATCTACCCAGTGTTCATGTACTTAAGTTAAGGGGAGTGGAAATTACTTACCTTGTGATGATATGTGCAAACCCTCTCTTTGGAAGCCCCAAATTCGCCTAAGTGTGGAGTAGTGTGTGCAATAAATGACTTTGAGCTCGAATTAAAAGAGCTTACTGCCTAGCGATTTCCGCTTCTGCGGTTTGGGAACCGCATCTACGGTCCCGCACCTGCAGAAGAGTGGCCGCATCTGCGGCTTTGGGCATAAGGGGCTGCACCGCATCTGCGGTCTGGGGATCGCATAGCCGCTTCTGCAATTTCCTCTAGGCTGCCCTTGACCGCTTCTGCGGTTTCCCCTGGGTTGCCCTTGACCGCTTCCGCGATACGTTGACCGCACCTGCAATCCCGCTTCTGCGGTCCTAGAACCGCAGATGCGGTTATGATAGAACCAGTAGCCATCAGCCTTTTCTTAAATTTTTAACTTCACTCAAGCCACGATCGTTTGACACTCGGAGCTCCCGAGCCCCGCCCGAGCATACCGACAAGTCTGAAATCACGAGGCGGACCTACTCGAACCCTCGGATCAATCAAAACAATACTAAATCTAGGAATCACGTCCTAAAATCAAATGAATCAAACTATTGAACTTCAAGTTCTTAATCTTCTTCCAACAGGTCAAAACGCCCTTAAACTACTCGAATTGACACCAAATTTTACGGGCAAGTCTTAACTGAAATTTTGGACCTGTACCAAGTTTCGGAACCAATATCCGAGCCTGATACTAGGATATCAATGAATACTTAGTTTCTTTAATTCTTTAAAACTTCAATTTAACAATTTCACCTAAAAATTCATTACTCGGGCTAGGGACCTCGGAATTCAATTCCGGACATACGCCCAGGTCCCATATTTTCCCACGGACCCTCCGGGACTGTCAAATCACAAATCCAGGTCCGTTTCACAAGAAAGTTGACCAAAGTCAAACTTGGCCTTTTAAGAAACTCTTAAAGAAGCAATTGGACATATTCTCATTCAAAACTCTACCAACCTCTGAACCAATCGCCCCCGCAAGTCATAAATTAGCTAAAGCAAGTGCGAAAATTTTTATTTAAGGGAGCGGGATTCTAAATAGTAAAACGACTAGTCTGGTTGTTACATTCTCAACCTCTTAAACAAACGTTCTTCCTCGAACGGACATAGAAAAGTACCTGAACTGCTGAATAAGTGGGGATATCTGCTCCGCATGTCCTCCTCGGACTCCCAGGTTGCCTCCTCGATCGATTGGCCCCTCCACTGGACCCTCACCACATAAATCCTCTTGGACCTCAACTGGCGATCCTGACCACCAATAATGGCAACTGGCTCTCCTCGTACCCCAAGCTCTCATCTAGCTGAATGGTACTGAAGTCCAACACTTGTGATAGGTCGGCATGATACATGCAAAGCACCGATACATGAAAAACTGGATGAACTCCCGATAAACTTGGAGGTAAATCAAGCTCATAGGCAACCTCTCCAACTCGCCTCAACACCTCAAAGGGAACAATAAACCTTGGGCTTAGCTTGCCTTTCTTCCCGAACCTTATAATGCCCTTCATTGGCGAGACTTTCAAGAGAACCTTCTCGCCAATCATGAAAGATACATCATGTGCCTTCTGATCCGCGTAGCTCTTCTGTCTGGACTGAGCTGTGTAGAGCCTCTCCTGAATCAACTTTACCTTATCCAAGGCATCTTGTACTAAATCTGTACCAAGTAACTTAGCCTCACCATTCTCATACCACCCGATAGGAGAATGACAACTTCTACCATATAAGGCCTCATACGGGGCCATCTCTATGTTGGACTGATAGTTGTTATTGTATGCAAACTCTGCTAAAGGCAAGAACTGACCCCACTGCCCTCCAAAGTCAATCGCACATGCTTTGAGCATATCCTCTAAAATCTAAATTGTCCGCTCTGACTGCCCGTCGGTCTGAGGATGGAATGTCGTGCTAAGCTCTACGTGGGTCCCCAACTCACTCTGAATGGCTCTCCAGAAATGGGAAGTGAACTGAGGGCCTCTGTCTGATATGATAGAGACCGGCACACCGTGCAATCGAACTATCTCCCGAATATAAATCTGAGCGTATCTCTCTGCTGTATAGGTAGTCACCAGAGGAATGAAATAGGCCGACTTGGTTAACCTATCCATAATGACCCATACTGAATCAACCTTCCGCAAGGTCCGCGGCAACCCAACTATGAAATCCATTGTGATGCGCTCCCACTTCCACTCCGGAGTGGGCATCCACTGAAGAAGGCCACTGGCCTCTGATGCTCACACTTGACCTGCTGGCAATTCAAACATCTAACTACATACTCCATGATATCTTTCTTCATCATGTGCCACTAGTAATGCTTCCTCAAGTCACGATACATCTTCGTAGCACCCAGATGAATGGAGTACCTCAAACTGTGGGCCTCTAGAATCCTCTCACTGAGACCATCAACATTAGGAACACATAGACGGCCCTGAAGACGCAACACACCATCCTTGCCAATGGAAACCTCCTTGGTACCTCCCTGAAGCACCGTCTCTCTGAAAACCTCCAAATGTGGATCATCGTACTGTCGGGCCTTAATATGCCCCAATAATAAAGACTGAGCAACCACATATGCTAGAACTCGGCTGGGCTCCAAAATGTCCAGCCTCACAAGTCTGTTAGCCAAGGACTGAATGTCCAAGTCTAGTGGCCTCTTCTCCGCTGGAATGAATGCTAGGCTACCCATACTCTCCGCCTTTCTGCTCAAGGCATCTGCGACTACATTCGCCTTGCCCGGATGATAAAGAATGGTAATGTCATAATCCTTTAGTAACTCAAGCCACCTACGCTACCTCAAATTAAGGTCCCTCTTCTTGAACAGATGCTGTAAGCTACGGTGATCGGTATAAACCTTACAAGGCACCCCATACAAATAGTGCCTCCATATCTTAAGAGCACGAACAATCGATGCCAACTCCAGATCATGCACAGGGTAATTCTTCTTATGAATCTTCAGCTGACACGAAAAATATGCAATAACTCGCCCTCCTACATCAACACACATCCCAAACCAATGCGTGAAATGTCACAATATACCGTATACATCCCTGTACCAGAAGGCAACACAAGAATGGTACCGTAGTCAAAGCGGTCTTGAGCTTCTGAAAGCTCTCCTCATAATCATCGGACCAGATGAATGGGGTACCTTTCTAGGTCATTCTGGTCAAAGGTGATGCAATGGATGAAAAGCCCTGCACAAATCGCTAATAATAACCTACTAATACTAGGAAACTCCTAATCTCGGTCACTGATATAGGACTTGGCCAACTCTGAACTGCCTCAATCTTCTTGGGATCCGCTTTAATACCCTCTCCTGACACTATATGCCCCAAGAACGCCACTAACTCTAGCCAAAACTCACACTTGGAGAACTTAGCATATAGCTTCTGTTCTCGCAAGGTCTGAGGCACTACTCTCAAATGCTGCTCGTGCTCCCCCAGGCTACGTGAGTATATCAAGATGTCGTCAGTGAAGACGATAACAAAAGAGTCAATATAAGGCCTGAATACCCGATTTATCAAATCCATAAACGTCGCTGGGGCATTAGTCAAGCTGAAGGACATCACCAGAAACTCATAGTGGCCATATCTAGTCCTGAATGTAGTCTTCGGAATATCCAAATCCCAAATCTTCTGTTGATGATACCTTGACCTCAGGTCAATCTTTGAGAACACCCTAGCTCCCTGCAGCTGATCAATCAAATCATCAATACGAGGTACCAAGTACTTGTTATTGATGGTGACCTTGTTCAACTGGCAGGTAATCAATGCACATCCGCATGGTCCCATACTTCTTCTTCACAAATAGCACTGGTGCGCCCCAAGGTGATACACTAGGCTTGACAAACCCCTTTGCTAACAAATCCTCTAACTGCTCATTCAACTCCTTCAAATCCTTAGGAGATATAAGGTATGGTGGAATAGATATAGGCTGAGTTCCTGGAGCCAAATCAATACAGAAATCAATATCGCAATCCGGAGGCATGCCAGGAAGATCAGAAGGAAAAACATCGGCGAACTATCGGACTACTGGTTCTGAATCAATCGTCGGAGACTCTGCAGTGACATCCAGAACATAAGCCAGATAGGTCAAACACCCTTTCTTGACCAAGTGTCGAGCCTTTAGGAAGGAAATAACCCTGCTAGGCATATCAACCGTGGAACCCTTCCACTTCAATCTTGGCGATCCTGGTATCACTAGTGAAACAGTCTTAGCATGGCAACCAAGGACAGCGTGATATGGAGACAACCAATCTATGCACAAGATGACCTTAAAATCAATCATATCAAGCAACATAAGATCTGCTCTAGTCCTGAAACCACACAAGATCGGTAGATCTGATCCACAAAGCATCACCCACAGGAGTGGACACATGAACAGGAATATCCAGAGGCTCAGGAGTAATAACCAGGAAACGAGCAAACAGACACGATACATATGAATAAGTTGATCCTGTGTCAAATAATACCGTAGCATCCCTACCACTGACAGAAATAATATCGGTGATGACGGCATCTAAGGCCAATGCATCTGGCCTAGCCGGAAGAGCATAGTATCTAGCTAAAGTGTCGGCTGTCTGGCCTCCACCTGACTGGGGAGTAACTAGCTGACCTCCCCATGTCTGGTCTCCGCCTCTAGGACGGCCTCTACCTGTCTGCCCTCAAGGTCTAGGTGGCTAGGCAGCTGGTACCGGAGTTTTGGGCTGCTGACCCTGCTGTATTTCCTTACCCCAAAGCCCGAGCAAGTCCTCTTCAGGAGACCCGGATCTCTACACTCGTAGCATGCTCTAGGAACCATAGCCTCCTACCCTGAAGTGTGAGTCTGCTTACCCGAATACCCACTAGAAGAACCCTGGATAGCTGGTGAGCGGTACGTACTCTCTGCATAGCACTGAAATAAGAACTGGAAGAATCTGAAGGACCTAGATACCCAGTGGATAAACCCTGAATAGCTGGCGGGCAATAAGAACTCTCTGGCATGGCGCTGAAATAGGAGCGCACTGGAGCACCCCGAGCAGGAGGTGGTGCTGAAACTAGGGGCCTGCTGGGCTGACCCCTCCTAAACTGACCTCTACCCCTAGCTGGGGCACCTCTGAACTCTCCGGAGAATCTGGCCCTCTAATCCTGTTGCATCTGCTCTCTACCCCTCAAACGGTATGTGACGACTCGACCCGTTGTCTCATGAGTAACTACCCCGTTCTTCCCATTTTCTACTTCCTTATGTTTCATTATCAGTATTGGGTACGTTAGAATTTAATTGGAGTGACTTTATTAAGAAATGAGACACTTAGTCTCTTTTATGAAGACTTAAGTTAGAAAAGTCAACTGGATGTTGACTTATGAGTTAGAGGGCTCAGAATTGAATTTTGATGATTCGGTTAGCTTCGGGGGATGCTTTAAGGCTTAGGAGCGCAATCGGAAGTAATTTTGGAGGTCCGGTGAAGAAGTTAGCCTATTTTGGCGAAGTTAGTATTTTGGCAATTTCCGGTTGATAGGTGAAATTTTGATCTAGGAGTCAGAATGGAATTCTGAGAGTTTCAGTAGCTTCGTTAGGTGATTTTGGACTTGTGTGAAAAATTTTAGTTGATTCGGAGGTGTTTAGGTCGGGTTTTTGATTGAATATGAGTTTTGAAAATTTTAGTTTAACTTAAGCTTTGAATTGATGAAAATCGATGGTTTTGATGTTGTTTGAGGTGTTTTGTTGATTGGAACAAGTTTGAATAATGTTATGGGATATGTTGGCGTGTTTGATTGAGGTCCCAGGGGATTCGGTGTGATTTCCGATGACTAACGGGAACTTTTGAAGTTGGAAAATTTCATAATCGCGAAGTTGTAAATGAGTGCGCATAAGACCTCACTTTAAACGATCATATCTCCAGTTATACAAAGAAGTGGGTGATTAACAACCTATCAAATTAAATATCTCTGAGTCTAGTTTACAACGCTTCAAACCGTTCATCATTTGGACATTCTTACACAAAGTTATGATCCAATTACCAAAGGCTGGATAAATGTGAACCTGTGTCAAATCTGCGACCGCAGAACCCGATGCCAATTGCACTCTGCGGTCGCATTTTGACCACAGATTGGGCCAGTGTAGCCCATTTTTGGGTGTCAATTCTGCGGTACATTCTGCGGACTGCATGTTCATTCTGCGGTCCGTTCTGCTACAGCAGACCCGACTTCGGAGTGTTAACTTCCCACTTTTTATAACCCAACCCCATTTCAATATATATGCTTTGGGGTTCATTTTGGGGTGATTTTTTTAGCATTCTAGAGAGAGGTGAGAGCATTTTAGAGAGAGATTGGGGGAACTCACCATTTGAATCATCCAATCTTGCATCAATCTTCAAGGATTGAATAACCCAATCACAAGTTATTCATCAAAGAGGTAAGGTTCTATACCCTAGTCTTCAATCTCGTTTTTGGATGATTGATGAGTAAGAATTCGTGTGAAAACTAGAGATAAGTTACTTGTGGTCATTGTTAGACAATAATATGGGATTATCATCAAATATCCTAACCAGACTACTCATTTTGGGTGAAAGCTTGAAGAACTAGGGCTTGGTTTTGAAAATGAAATTTTGGGATTTGAAAGGCCATTTGAGCTCCGATTTTGGTAAATTTTATATGTACTGACTCGTGGCAAGACGAGGAATCCATTGATGTGACTTTTATAATTTTTTGAGAAGTGGGCCCGGGGCTCAGGTTTTGCTAATTTCATGATTTTCGATATTTTTCAAGTCTTTTCGATTGGGTTATGTTCCCTTGGCCTATTGTAATGTATTCGCTGTGGATTTGGATAGATTCAACGCGTGTGGAGGCCGATTTGAGGACCAAAGGAGTCGCGGGCTAGAGATTTTGCCGGTTAGAGGTGAGTAATTTGTGTAGATGATAACCTGAGGGTTTGAAACCCCGGTATATCACACTGTGACGCTATATTGAGGCGAGACACGCACCCCATGGTAGGTGCGGGGTCGTTTGTGGTTGGGGATTTGTGACTTGGTCCATCTCGAGTGATAATTATAATATATTGGCGACTGATACGCACATTGCATTGATGATAATACTAGGCTTGATGCTATGTTTGGGGCCTTGTGCCGACTTGTAAAATCCTTCGAGGATTGATATTGCTACATAGCATGATATTGCATATCATTTAATTTCAGTCCAAGGTTTGAAATACTGTTTTGCAAACTCAGCCATAATTCTAAGTGTTAAAAACTCAAATGACATTTTAAATGTATTTCGGGCTGGAAACTTCTATTTTTGTAAATGCCCAAAGGGCTTATTATATTATTTTCTGGACTGATTATAAGATGACCTGAAACAGTGGCAACAATGGTACTGTGTGATATAAATTGGTCAGGTAACAATGGCTAACCGGTCAGGTAACATTGGCTGACCAAGATATTGCGCTTGGGCTGTAGGAGCCCCTCCGGAGTCTGTACACACCCCTAGTGAGCACCGTCGACGATAAATAAATATGGATGGCTCGGGCTGCACGCCGCAGTGGGTACTGGAATGTACCATAATATGCATTGCATTGCATTCATGCATATATATATTTTACCTGATATACCTGATGTGGTTTTGTTGATATTTTTTCGTTAATGGTGTTAAATTGATAATTTTAGCTTTACATTGTGGCATTTCGTGGATTTATATCTTCAGACATTATATATGCTTATTACTCACTGAGTTGGT
>MU730300.1:0-18109 GCA_026770625.1 Nicotiana glauca
CTTCTAGTTCCTGAAAGTTTCAGAAGTTTATTGGTTGGTTTTTTCGAGTGATTTTAGATCAGTTCAAGTTGATTGTTGGTTATCTACTGATTGTGATGGTGTATTGTGTCCATTTTTGCCTATTTGGCACTACTGTGGGTTGACCTGTTGATTTTTCTTGGGTTTTAAAACATTTCTACGCTGTTGAACTCTTTTGGATTGCATTTTAATCCTTGTTGTGACCTGCTGTTGTTATTTTGCTGACCTGCTCTTCTCCTTCATCAAATTTCATTGCCAGGTACATATTTGAATCTCTGCTGTAACTCCGAGTTCTGAGACATGGAATAAAACTATACTCCTGTTGATCCTATTTTCTGTGTTTAATCATAGCCTAATTCATATTAATTTCCGCTTTGCTAGATGAAGTTTGTAATTAGACTTGGACTGATGGACTGATAATAACTCATTTGTTTTGATATAGTCTAATTTTGTTATTGTATAGTTCACCTGTTGAAACTCGAATGCTATTAGAAACAGAAATAATTTCGAGTCTGTGTATCAACAATTATGTCAAACGAGGTGAAATGATTTGTTTTAATAGGAAATGGCCTTTGTTCAATAATGAATACAATAATTCAGCCTTAGAGTCTCAAATCGTTTGAGTATTGGTTTAGAAACTGTTAGTTTGGATTAATACAAATAAGTAGTCTGCATGTGTTAATAAGTTACTGTGTCCAGCTTACTATTCATTAGCGATAGTTAATTTCATACATAGATTAATAGAACAATTGCATAAATGATTTGATGATTTGATCTCCTTTCCCGTTGAGTTCGATTATTGCATCAATTTAAAGTATATGTCTGAATGTTATTTCTATCAACTAGAATGTTAATTAATAAGAAAGGGTAAGTTCACGCATGAGTTTGAGTTCCTGATTGTTTCAATTTACGCATGATTTCATCCTTTTATTTAAATATCAGCAGACATTGGGCCTAGCTTGTTTAATGTTACCATCATCCTGTTTCTAGGCTAATTGGGCCCTTGACGCCTTATTAAGCAGCCCAAGACCTGGGCCTAAGATTATGATAGAATTCCCCTTCATACCAATTTGTCTTAAGGGTTTTTCATATGGGCTGCATTCAAGCCCAAAAATGGTTAAGGACTGGCATTCATATGGGTTCATGGATTTGAATGTAATAACTATTAGATGATATTAATTAATTAGGACTTTTTCTCTTTATTATTAGAGACAAATAAAATAGAAAAATCATTGTTGCTTTTAGGTTTACCTTAACGCATAAAATGCGGGGCCCTCAATAAATGCTATGTAAAAAATATACTTAAAATTTGGGAGGACCGTTTAGCGAATTTCACGGTCTTCCCCGAAGATAATAAATGCGTAGTTGCTTTAGGCGCGTATTTTAATAATATTACCTTCCTAAATATGGGTGTTCATTTATGTGACCCAAATTCAAATCTCAACGAAGTAGAAATGTATCAAAAGCCACGGGTGCACTGGTGCGACGTGGTTCGAGATTACATTTTCACGACGTTGCAATTCTTTTTTTAAAAAAATAATAAATATATAATAAAAGCAGATTATTAACAAAAGGCACATAAGTTAGAACATGTTTTGAAATCAGATAAAATTAAATACAACAGTTGAGCGACCGTGCTAGAACCACGAAATCCGGGAATGCCTAACACCTTCTCCCGGGTTAACAGAATTCCTTACTCGGATTTCTGGTTCGCGGACTGTTAACAGAGTCATAATTTCCTCGGTTCGGGAGTCAACCGGTGACTTGGGACACCATTAATCTCCCAAGTGGCGACTCTGAAATTTAATAATAAGTCCTGTTCCGATTGTCCTTCAAATGGAAAAACTCCTTTATGCCATTGCGGGTGTAGCGAAAAAAGGAGGTGTGACACATGGAAACAATACCTGCCATGTTGACCTTGCAATCAGTAGCTGAAGATTTATTTAGCCAGTTTACAAGCTGCTTATACTCCTCCTCTGTAAAATATTGGCCTTGAGATTGGTCTTCAATAGAACTCTGTCCCTCAGCAGAATTATTTCCTTCAACTATTGTATTATTTGCATAAGTCTTTGAAGCCACCAGCACCATTCTCATGCATTGGCTTTTTTTGCATTTGAAATCAGGTGGATATCCCACAATTTTGTAGCAATTCTTCTTTTGATGTCCTTTATACCCACAATGCTCACATACTACACCAACCCTTTTTCCTTTCATCACTTGTCTCCTAACAGGTAACATGGTCAATGGCTCCTTATTCATGTCCATTACACCAAGATCTTTTTGACTTTCTTCTTGAATCACTAAGGCATATGCCTCATTTACTGATAACACGAGGGTTTTTTAAAAAATTTGACTGCGAATATGAGCATAAGTCTCATTTAATCTTACTAGAAATTGTACTAGATGCTGCTGATAAAACATTTCGAAAAATGGTTCTGATTCCTTACAATTACATCCTTTACCTGGTATTAAAGTGTCTTGTTCATCCCAAAAATATTTCATTTTAGTAAAGTACGTGGTAACAAAATCAGTACCTTGAGTTAGGGTTCCGATTTGAGTCCAAAGGTGATAGAATCTAGTCAACTTAGATTTTCCAAACCTTTCCTTGAACTCAGCCCAGACCTTCGCTGCATTTGATACGTAGACGATGCTCGGCAACAGCTGCTGTGACACACATCTCCCAATCTACGAGAGAACCACAACATTACATTGTTCCTACAAATCTGCTAATTCTCCTTTGTATAAACTCTTGACACATGTTCCTTCTACAAAACTTAACTAGTTCTTTCCCAATAAAGCCAAACGCATCGATCTACTCCACAATCTGTAATTTTCAGAACTTGTTAGCTTGATATCTATTAGAACTGCTCCAGGCGTATCGGATGGTCGAAGATATAGTGGATGACGATGGTCAATTTGAGGTGTTGAGGTGTCTCCCATGGCGGACTAGCTGGTTGAAGAAGAAGAGGAGAAGCAGATTCAGAGCCCTAATCTCTACTCTGATACCATGTTAGAAGAATCTAGAAGCTAAGAAGAGAGAATCAAAGTTGAAGAAATAAAATCTCATTAACCTTTTGTTCTTCAATGTACGGCAGTGTGTATTTATACACTGTAGCCTCTACCTATCTTAACTAACCGACTCAATATACAAGGTCACGTGAGTCACGTGACTTCAATAACTTTAAATTTTCATTCTTCTCTTAATAACATGATATTATAGAAGGAGTATTAACTATGTAAATACAAAAAAATAGAAATTATCGAATAACAGCTTGGCGGATTTTGGAATTATGCTTTTTCTGGCTTCTTCTGCAATGAGAAAAAGGTAAAGTGGAAGGTGAAAAGAGATTAGCACCGAGTATTCCTCACTACTAAAGCGAAATAAGAGGATAAAAACAGGAAGACATGTGAAGAAAGGAGAATACGCAAAATATTTTGTACTCTCTTCTCTCTTTTTTTGATACTCTTGATCTCAAGGTGAAGGGTTGCGAGTTGATTGCATGACTGGTTTTCACATGAGAGATCCGAGATCGTTTTCTCTTATCAACAGTTTTCTCAGTCAGAGTCCGTCACACCGAACTTGTCTAGTGCAATTTACTTCTCTTCTGTGGTTTACAAGCTATTACACAGTAAGTAGATTACCCAATGGGCACCCGAAGGATAGCGAAGGCAGATTTCTCTAAAAAAATTATTGGAAAAAAAGAAAAAAAAACTACTACTATTTCCGTGAATGACATTATTTGATCCTTCTATGATCTCTTCTCTTTCTTTAATCTTTTATTTATCTATAACTTATCATCAGTTTTTCTGCTAGGCTGGATCTTTCTATTCTGTTTGTTTGAAACCACTCATTCGTAAGAAGCAAACAAGAACCCTATTCCCCCACCACCAGCTAGCCCCACTTTATCACGACTAAGGCCATCACCAACGCTAGCACTATTTTTTGCACCAAATTTCACTCTAAAATGGTGTAACACCAAATTTACTCCAACCATTACACCATTTTTTACACCAAATCTTCTCTCTCTTCTATATTATATTATTATCTTCTATTTACTTTTCATTTTTTATTTCCTTCAAACTAATACTATCTTTTTTTTTCATATTTATTATATATAATTTACATTCACCACTTATATAATCATTTATTACAAAATTATTTTAAAGGATAAATTAATAAAAAGTGAAATCATTAATAAAAGATAATTAAATAAATATTACATCATAGCAACATTAGATATCTTACATTGCAATTTTTATTTTTAAATAATGGTTATATTTCTTTTTATATAATTATAATAATAATAAAATTAACTTATAATTTTATATAAATATAATATATATAAAAATTAATATATCAAAAAATAGGAAATAAAATTAAAATTATAAAGATCTTAATATAAAAGTTAATTATATACACAATATATGATAAATTAAAAGTCCAAAAATAAAAAAATAATATTAAACCAAATATAGAGTGATGAATAGTGTTGCACCAAAAGAAATGGAGTGACATTGGGGCAAGAAATAGAGTGTGACACACTCTTAACTTGCCTTTTCATGTTTTCACACTCCATATAAACTGTTCACTCTACTACCTTTCTTTTTCCTATATATATAACTGCACTTTCGTTTCTTTTTCATCCATTCCCTTTCTTGCACTAGGGAATGAGTGAAAAATCACACAAACTCAAAATGTCCAGATACCCAGTAATACTTGTTGTTGTGATTCTCTGCCTATGCCACATGTCAGTGGCAATGGAGAAGAAGAAAACATACATCATTCACATGGCTAAATCCCAAATGCCTGCAACTTTTAACGACGACCATAGTCACTGGTATGACTCGTCGCTAAGATCAGTCTCTGACTCAGCTGAGATGCTCTATGTTTACAAAAACGTTGTTCATGGTTTCTCAGCAAGGCTTACACCAGAAGAAGCTGAATCCTTAGAAACCCAACCTGGGATTCTCTCTGTTTTACCCGAGTTAAAATACCAACTCCACACTACTCGTACACCTACTTTTTTGGGCCTTGACAAAAGCGCTGATTTCTTCCCTGAGTCAGATGCTATGAGTGACGTCATCATCGGAGTACTGGACACTGGAGTTTGGCCGGAAAGCAAGAGCTTTGAAGATAGTGGACTTGGGCCTGTTCCCGCTTCGTGGAAAGGTCAGTGTGAGTCCGGCACCAATTTCAGTTCATCGAATTGTAACAGAAAGCTTATCGGAGCTAGGTATTTTTCTAGAGGTTATGAGACTACTCTTGGCCCAATTGATGAGTCAAAAGAGTCCAAATCACCAAGGGACGATGATGGACACGGAACACACACCTCTACCACAGCAGGTGGTTCAGTTGTTGAGGGCGCTAGTCTTTTTGGCTATGCTCCTGGAACTGCTCGTGGAATGGCTACTCGTGCAAGAGTTGCAGTGTACAAAGTTTGCTGGGTTGGTGGATGTTTTAGTTCCGATATATTAGCAGCTATGGACAAAGCAATTGATGATAACGTGAATGTACTTTCGTTATCACTTGGTGGAGGCATATCGGATTATTATAGAGACAGCGTTGCAATTGGAGCTTTTGCTGCTATGGAGAAGGGTATTTTGGTCTCTTGCTCTGCTGGAAATGCTGGACCTAGCCCGTACAGTTTGTCTAACGTAGCACCTTGGATTACCACAGTTGGGGCCGGAACATTGGACCGTGATTTTCCGGCATATGTAAGCCTTGGCAATGGTAAAAATTTCTCAGGCGTTTCAGTTTACAAGGGTAATTCATTACCTAAAAAGTTGCTCCCGTTTGTGTATGCTGGTAATGCTAGCAATGTGACCAATGGAAATCTGTGTATGACGGGTACTTTAATTCCTGAGAAAGTTAAAGGCAAAATTGTGTTGTGTGACAGAGGGATTAACGCTAGAGTCCAAAAGGGCTCTGTGGTAAAAGCAGCTGGTGGGGCTGGCATGGTTTTGACTAACACCGCCGCGAATGGGGAGGAGCTAGTGGCTGACGCTCACTTACTTCCGGCAACCGCCGTGGGTCAAAAGACAGGGGATGTAATCAGGGATTATTTAATATCGGATTCTGATCCAACTGCCACCATTCTTTTTGAAGGAACAAAGGTGGGAATCGAACCGTCACCAGTTGTTGCAGCGTTTAGTTCAAGGGGCCCAAATTCGATCACCCCAGATATACTTAAACCGGATATCATCGCGCCTGGTGTTAACATTCTAGCCGGTTGGACTGGGGCTGTCGGTCCTACCGGGTTAGAAGAAGACGATAGACGGGTGGAGTTCAACATTATCTCGGGTACATCCATGTCGTGTCCTCACGTGAGTGGCTTAGCGGCTTTGCTGAAAGGGGCCCACCCAGAATGGAGCCCTGCCACCATTCGTTCGGCACTCATGACCACCGCTTACACCGCCTACAAGAACGGCGGAGCAATACAAGACGTCTCCACCGGAAAACCATCAACGCCGTTTGATCACGGAGCCGGACACGTGGATCCCGTTTCAGCGTTGAACCCAGGACTGGTCTACGACATAACCGCCGACGATTATCTCAATTTCCTGTGTGCATTGAATTACACTCCCTCACAAATCAGCAGCTTAGCAAGAAGAAACTTCACGTGCAATGAGAGTAAAAAATACAGTGTCACAGATTTGAATTACCCTTCGTTTGCAGTCTCATTTGGAACCGGGAGTGCCGGTTCAAGCTCAATCAAATACAGCCGGACGCTGACTAATGTTGGACCCGCTGGAACGTATAAAGTTACTGTTACATCACCAAGTAGTTCAGTGAAGATTACGGTTGAGCCTGAGAGATTGAGTTTCAGTCAGATGAATGAGAAGAAATCATATACAGTGACTTTTACGGCGCCATCAATGTCTTCCTCAATTACGAATGTATTTGGCAGAATTGAGTGGTCAGATGGGAAGCATGTGGTGGGTAGTCCTGTGGCAATTTCTTGGACATGAATTAATGGTATGACATAGTCTATAGCTATAGCTGCTGTTTATTTTATTGTAAGTTGTTGTTTTTCTGATTTTAAGTTTCATTCCAGCGCAAAAGTTGGAAGCTGGGTTTCAAGTGTATTTATGGATAACATGCAGAAGTATACTATGTCTTCTACAATTTCTTGCTCGCTGTACAGTGTTTGTTTCATACCAAAGTATTGTAAGCAATTCTAATTGTTGAAGAATTGAATCGGGATTTTATTTCAGTTACTGATCATATGAACTATCACTACATGGCTATATCTCTGTCATTTTGTTGAATTGTATCACATTCTTAGTAAATGTATGCTATTATATCAGCTAAACTTGCTCTGATCTAGCATTAGTCTCCTCATGTTCGCCCTGATTCAGAAAGTTAACTGTATTTTTTCTTCCTGCTTTAAATTTGAGGTGATAGGTAACCATATTGAATTTTGATACTGTTTGCAATAAATTATATGTGATACAAAAATAAATTGCAATCACAAAATAAATATAAAGAAACTTAATTTTATTGATAAAATAATTGTGGATACAATCCTGTTTCTCCCTTGATTCTTCTCTCCTGATAATCTCCGTAATTCGAGGGCTGAAGCAATATATTTGTCGAACGTAAGGATGATTCAGACCTCCTGGATGTATTTAATCTCCGACTTCTTGAACCATTTCATTGTCAAGAAGTATCCGGCCATATTTAGGTCTCTTTGTGAATATCCCGTGAGTTTATGGGATTTTTGAGACACTTCTTCAAGAGAATATGTATCCCTTTATATAGGTGTGAGTTAGGCTTTAAGGTAGGATAACCTCCAAGAAACCCTAATAGATTTCTAATAGACTCCTTGGATTTCTAGAGTCCTGTAGTATCTTTAATTTAGGATTTGGCTTGATACCTTAAAATTTCGATGTCTACATATACATCCATAGCTATTATGAATACTGGAAAAATAATGCTAACATTGTACAGTGGCACATGGTTCCCACACATTAGTGCTTACGAGAGAGGAATGATTGAACTGTTGAAATAATGGTATTATTGGGTTAGGTCTCTGAGCACTCGTCAGTGTTTAATAGATTTGGAACTAATCAAGAGAGAATTGGACAGAACCATTCCACCTCACTCAGTTTTTAACCTATTGGGCCAATAATTTGTCAATTTCAATAATAAATTCATTCTTTCTTTTGTTAACAAAAAAAAAAAAAAAAAAAAAAAAGCTCCGTCGCCCTCATCCATTTTAAATGAAACTGAAATCTGGCACATACATTCCAAGACGAGCATCCCACCAAAATTTATTCCATTGAAAAATGCCCTTAGGTGAAGTCATTCTTTACGTAATCATGCTTCAAATTATAATATCTGCAATCCAACAAAATAATTGAAGAACATACCGCAAGGATGTGATCGAGTGATCCTGTACGTCTGGTTATTAAAGAATAAATGAGAAAGAAGGAAAGAGAAAACCCCTCTTACCCTTCCGCTTTCATTTTAAGATGCTTCCAAGATTTTCCACTGGTTATCAGAACTCCGAAGAGCCGTTAAATAATGCAAATTAAGCCACCGTGCACGCTATTGCGCGTCTTCCCAAAACTTATCAGTAGCAAAGTGTTCATTTAGCATTCTCAGGGCATCAAGTGCAAAGTGTCTCGAGAGCAAAATTGAACTCCCTGTGATCTGATCTCCCAAAGGACCTCATTACTTAAGCAATGTGAGAATAATAGAATGCTGAAATCGGCTAAATCTCATTCTTGATATACCATTTGCAGAGGATGTCACTTTGCACCCATCATCACATCCCAAGGCTGCAGTTTCTTTAAACTTTCAATTAACCAGCTATATACAGGAACACCCCACACGAATAGAAGAGTTTCAAAAATATGTAAGGGCTCATAATTTGTGCCAGTTCTGGTGTGGTTGCTTTCCAAGCCGCTTTAACATATACATGCATCCAGCTGCAGAAAAAAGACCAAGAGTGGCCATAGCTATAATGGTTGAATTTTCAATCCTCTGGTAGAAACCTCTCTGCAAAATTTTCCAAAGAAAGAAAAGATAATCCTAATACTCATCAAATTACCAGAAAAAGAAAGTATCTCACGATGAAATATGACATGTTGCACCATACGATCAATTAAAACGTTATCCAGAAGATAAAAATAGAATAAAAATAACTCTATTGCATTTATCTTGACTAAGAAGATGTGGATAATTCACAGAACCCTAAATTTCCCAATCAACAAGCATCTAGGTGTAATTCAAGCACTACGTCCTTGAGTTACAACGTGCCATTATAAACAGTGGAGAGGATTTCTTCTGATGAAATACTAGATAAACTAATATGGTAAAAGAGAACATGCCTGAATCAGAAAGAACAACATAAGCGCATTCGAAGGAGCAATGGATAAACTCATCATCCCTCCACGAAGTTCATTTGGCACATACCTGCATATTGCAGGAAGATAAGGAACTTGAGTAAAATAAATCTCCAGTAAAATACATGAGAGAGCAGGCGACGCTGGATTTTCACAATTACTAAAGCCATGATGGATAAAAAATATTTATAACTGCAGCAAAGTTTACATGGTTCTCAATCTGGCAAGTGAAGGCAAAACCAATCCCACACAAGCATGAAATATGCAGAATAGCATCACAAGAATTTCAATGTCCTGCAATTATATCGCAAATTAAGGTTGACGACATCACTTGATATCTGAACAGCTTGAAGAAATGAGAACTGGTAAAATACCTGATAATCAAAAGCCACAATGGAAGTGACGAAACCCATAACAATACATGCATATGCTAAGCATTCTTCTGTTCGAAATGATAAAGGGCCACTGGAGAACCAGGGAAATCCAGTGCTTCCAAGCATTTTAGCACCAAGTAAACAGGGGTATATCAGACCTAGCAAAACCTCTCTCCCATCTGCCTAAAAATCCGAACAAACTTTAAGGAGACTATATCAATCTTTTTGGAACAGGAACAAATATAGTGATATTGGATTTCAGAAGGGAAAAAAAGGAATTTTAAATATTCATCCTGATAAAGGAATGTTTACAAAGATTAAGAGGTACAGATATTGGGCACATAAGATTAACTATGGATTATAATGATAAAAAGATGGCTTCACAAAATCACTTATAAACTCACTCGCACACATTTTTTTGTGTCTCACAAACAGTCAGCAACCCACTCTCTCTCGTTATAAAAATGAATTTCATCAACCTTTCCAAAGAAGGCTTAATGAATCTCATCATTTTTTTGCAAAGAAGGCTTCTCACAGTAGTAACTAGAATACTCCCTCTATCCATTTTTCCTTGATACAATTCGATTTCAGATTTTGAGACACAAAATAGAAAATTATATTAAATTTTAAACATTTTAAATCCAATCAAGGATGTGTTGTTTCATACACATAAACTCAGCTAACAGCTTATCAACTACTCTCTTCAAGTAGATTAGCAATTTTATTACTCCTTTAGGAAACTTTCAATGAGAAAATAGGGAAGTCAGAAATGCGGAAACAATCTCTTTTATAGGAAGCTAGTCAAAATCATACCACAATAGTTGGAGCCCAAATAATCCAAAAAACGGCAACTGAGAAGTGGACGGCAGCTTGGGTCCATGACAAAAGCCAGACCCTTTTATCTGCCAAGAATACAGTTGGGAAAAGATTAAGGCTTCGATCCAACCAGTCCCATTAATGCATTATCAAAAACTGTATTTTGTACCAGATGCATGTTCTCCCTCTCAGTGTACCACATTAAGATGTTGCAAAATACTTGTAATTTCTGGAACTGGGCCATTTTAATTTTCTTATGCATTTCATTTCGAATAACAAAAAAGCCGAAAAGTTAGGTACAACCTCATTTCTATTAGAAGACTACCAAACTGGTAGTATTTACTACAAGGACAACTTTCCGTCTGCTTTATAGCTCTGTTATGCTTTCATGCTCTTCTCAACACCAAGCAAATGAGCAATTTTGAGGCATGAAGCTACCGGGAGTACATGGAGAATTTTGTGCTCAATTAAGGGCTTGTTATTTCGAGCTAAGTCGACCAACCAAAACAAGATCACAGTAAGAAAAACCAGGTAGCTACACATAGTCTGGTAGAGCGAACGAGGGATAAATTGGAGCAGAGAGTGGGAAATCAGGTTAGTGAGATTCACAGCATTGATTCAATTTTTCTTTTAATGTCATAATCAGCTATGAAACGTGTCCTGCAGTTATATTGAGACAACAAAAATGTTCAATGTCATTCTTCCTGCTCACCATAATTGCTTTGGCTACATAGATGCAATACGACTGCACAAACAAAATATCTTCAGTAAAAGGAACAAAAGCACAAAAATGGAAGACGCATACCACCAAGTATGTAGGTATGAAACTTAGTCTGATAATCTTTAAGAACAATTGATTTTGGATCTTCCCTCCATCCTCGGCTGACACAAGCCAGAGAAATAAGAGCCATTATTACCACTGCACTGGATGGAGCAAGCAAACTTGTCTTTTCATGACCACTGATTAACCAGTTTCCAACCACTTGGCTTCCAATAAAAGATGCAGATTCAACAAAAGTCATTAACCAAAACATGTCATTAACTGAATCCTGCCTCTGCTCAAACTGCATAACGATTATAAGGAGAACTTAGCTTACTCTAGTATAAAAGATTCAAAGTTGTGGAGAAAATCCAAAATCCGACTCTGAAGGCTTCCCAAGAAAGAAATATCCATATATAATCACATATGTCACTACAGCGGCCGCACGAATAGGTGTAAAATTGGCTAAAGTAGTTGCCAAAGAAAGCAATTCTAAAAGACTATAGATCCACGGTCCCCCTCCCTAACCTCTTTGCATTTACTACATTCATTCTTCTTCTCTTTTGTTCGATAAAGATTTACTACATTCATTCATTTCAAGAAATGGTTAGGAATTTTGAGGTAATAAGTCTTCAAAATTGTACTTCCCACGTGCAATAGTAAATCATATAACAGTAACAAAAGAGATCCTTAAGACAAACCTTATCATGCTCAACAACCATCCATGTCTCAAAGTTGAAGAAAAATATCGTAGAGGCAAGAGAGAGACAGATACTAGCGAGCCAAACACTTGGATGTCCAGTAACGCTCTTCCATATGGCAACAAAAAGATGCAGCAAGCAAAACAACAAGCACACTTTTCTCTGGCCACTGCATGAAGAGGCAACACAATGATAAGTTTGACAGATGGTACTCTTGACTTATCAAAAAAAATGATTTGACATATGGTGCTCCATCAGAATTTGAGAGCAATAATCGGATGAAAATAACAATGATACTTATCATGGCCCAACCATTTAGTTTTGAAAACGTATGCTGGCCAAACACAAAGCTTCAAGTTCAAGCTTTATTGGAAAGTTCAGAAGGAAAAAGATGTCACAGACCAAAAAGAATGCATCAAAGGAACGAAGATCAAATCGATACTTCCTCTATCCCAAAATGGCAAACCTTTCCATAAAAAATGGCATTTTTGTTTCACTTCGGAGATCGAACAAAATCATCTTAGCCTAAGAGTTTGAATTTTTTTCTTTAAGGAACTCAAAATGCGTGAAATTGGCAACTTGCACTATACTACCTATTTTTTTAAAAGTGATAAAGAAAAGTTCATCACTTGCATTAGATTTTATTCTACTATCTAATATTTACTTTGAACGGATGAATTAATTAAAGTCAAACATAACTACTTTAATTACAACCTTAATGGTTATGCAAGGAGAGAGGGAACCTAGTAAACATGGAAAAGTTAGACAAAAGTGCCCCTTACATCAAATCCGAGAGCATGCCCAAAAAGGTACCAACAAAGAGAGCAGCTGCATATCCAATACTTATAGAGATGACCATTTGCTCCCTACTAACGCCATGGTACGCCAACTCATACTCTCCAAATACTGCCAGTAAGCCTTCCATTACTGTAAACTTAAAATAACTAAACAAATGATTTTGAATCCAAACTGATAAAAAAGATATACTAACTATATTGAGTCCGTAATGAAAAAGAAAAATCTACTTTTGTTTGACGCAATATGCAATCTGAGGGTACACCTAAATATGTGCTGAATGATAAGTAATTACCATATCTCCGTCAAGTTAAATTAGCATTTTGACAATTCCGTGATGTCAGGATCAGCTTGAAAATTCATTCTTAATTTCTTATATGTTAATTAGTATATTATACTAGCAAACAAATTATTAACGGAAGAACTTGCATCAGTAACTCAATATCAGTTGTAACATGTGTTTATTTTTAATTTTTAACATTAATCATCAATTCTAACATGGGTTTGATTTAGACTCCACGTCTGATGTAAAGATTCCTCGACCAACACCTTTTAACTCAATTTGTTAGAATAACTTCCATTGAATCTTGAATACACTTTGAATCTGATAAGCGCATTGCTTTGGAAGTATGTCTGCATGTATTTCCTATAGATACTCCATGATAGAACGAGAAATTTGAACTTGATTAATTCAACTTTGTGCAGGCCGTGTATTGATCTACTATAGCTATGAACAAAAATATCTAACTCGGAAAAAATGCCCAACGTCACGTATTATGAGCTAGTCCATCTACCCCAATTTGTTTGAGACTTTTCCATTTATGAAGAGTCAACTAGACCATTTCCACAACTAAGGCATACAGATTAAATTCGTTTCTTTTTTAAGTTAAAATTTTGACATCCAGAAACTACCAAACTTGCTGAGTTCCATTTTTCTCGTTTGGCAACAAAGAAATCTTTTCACAATACAGTTAACAAACAGGGAAACATGTACATTACTACTATGCGTCAATTTTAGCTGTAATTGAAATCTATGAATTAGTTAGAACATAACATTTCCTAACACTACATCCAGTGGACAGACAAAAGAAGTGGGAAAATAGCGTCACCTGAAGAAAGAGAAAAGAGTAAGAGGAAACTTCTCTGAAAACAAAGGAAGGAAGAGGAAGGTGCGTGATCGAAGACGGCAGGAGTACTTCTGCTACTGTTTGGCAAATAATAGATTGACAAGCAACATGATATGAAGAAGAATAAATACAGTGCTGGATTTGGCTCCCAAATATTGTTCTCGATTATCACCCCCATTCTTGTTCTTGAGAAAATGTGCAATGAGAATTTCACCGGATCTCAAATTGCTACTAGATCAATTCCCGGCAAATAGTGATCGAGTTTCAGTGCCCTGTCTATACAACCTCCTGAACTGTTTCCGTCAGTCGGGTTGAAGAGCCCATTTCGTTTGCCAGAACCTTAACTGGGCCGATATGCAACATTAAGAAGCCCGATGATGATAGCAAGTAGACGGTTTTCCTTGGATCTTTACACAAGTAATCAGATAGATTTATTATTTATTTTTTTAGTCAATATACATAAATTATATAATAATAATAAATGGTTACGCACATATATACATAAAAATATTATCAAAAATTATTTATGCCTCATTCTAAAAATAATTAAGGAAAATCTATATGGTGTAACTAAATTATACACTATATTTGTCCTAAATAAATACATTTCGAAATAATTATAATACATAGCTATACTTTGGATTTCATATAAAATACCTGTTAAAAACAAAATAAAGGCAAACACTTTGCGCACACTCGAATTTCATTTTAAAATTTTATTCAAAACCACGTCAAATATGCCCAAAATCATTCTAAATGTGAGATATAAGCTCCCCAAAATGTTCTCAAACTTTTAGATCCACACCTAGTCTGAAATTATTTTAATTTTTCAAACCCAAGTTTCAACTTTGAAGCTTCAAGTCTTCATTAGTGGTGGAATTCGAGATTGAATTGATTCAAGAAAAGTTTCACGCATCAAGGGTTTATGTTGCTAATTCGTTGCAATTCGAGATTGAAAGTTGTAATTTTTACAGCTTCACAGATTTAAATCTGTATTTTACTTCTTCTTTGTATGTATCTACATTATTCCGTTATATGAGAGCAAATACAATTGATATAACTTTTCCATCAAAATTGTATTCATTGTAACAGCCATTATCTGCGAATAAATATAGTTGATACAACTTTTTCATCAAATTTTCATTAATACATCCATTATGGACGAATAAATACAATTGATACGACTTTCCATCAAAATTGTATCCGTTTATACAATCATTATGCACGAAGGAATACAGTTGTATTCATTATACAACCTAACAACGATTGATACAATGATATCTGTATACAACGAAATTGGTACATTAGTTACAAACGATTATTAGGCAAAGTACAGTTACATATGATAATTAGACTCTAAACTATCATGCTTTATGAAAGTTCCTCAAAAATAATTATGTCTTAGTCCTAAGTTTTTTTTTTTTTTTGAAGGGAAAACGGAGATTATATTATTAAACAAAAGGTTACATAGACATTACATAGTCCCTGAGGACATTACTGTTGCCTAGAGTGGCAAGACTATTTCAAACAGAAGTAGGATGATATTTTGTACTATTACAAATTGCATGCTTGTTCCTGATTAATTCCAGTTTAACAAAGGGGGTGGACGAGCATGGTAAAAACACTAGTAGGGGAGAAGTCCTTAACAACATCCTTGGCTAAAAGGTGTGCCACTTCATTTATTTCTCCTAAATTATGTCTCGAAATTAGGAGCTTCAGTTGGTGCATTAATAACCTGCATTTAATAATAGACTTAGAAAGATATTGATTATCTCCATATAAGAGCTTGTAGATTTCTGTTGAGTCTGTTTCAATTTCCATATCGAGGAAGTTCATATCTCTTGCAATCTTAAATCCTTCATGTAAAGCCATTAACTCAGCTTATATGGTTGACGTTGCTTGGCATGATTTTTGAAAGCCAACGATCCAATCTTTATTGTTATTTCTAAAAACACCACCTAGACCAGCTGCCATGGATATTTTTGAATATACACCATCTATGTTTAAATTGAATGTACCAGTTGGTGGTTTTTCCCACTTAATAGCAATATTGATCTTATGAATTTTGAAGGGTTTTTTCAGTAAAGAAGTTAACACTACAAGAATTCCGAAAAATAGCGATCAAAATTTGGCGATCAAAATTTGGCGACCAAAATTGGTCTGTCAAGAAAAGCGACCAAAGTTGGTCGCTAAATTGGAGCAAATAATAAAATAATTATTTTAAATACATTAGCGACCAAGGTTGGTCGCTTTTTGGTCAATAATTTCATCAAAATGTTGACCAGACTGGTCAGACTTGCTTGGTCAAAGAAATACTGAGATTAGCGACCAATGTTCGATAGCTAAAGGGGGACCCACTTAAAAAATTTTAATAATTATAATATTATTTAAAAAAATATAAAATATAAATAAATATAATTTAAATTAAGCGACCAAAGTTGGTCGCTCATGAAGGGTAAGCAGATAGAGACCAACTTTGGTCGCTAATATGGGACCCAGTTATAAAATTTTAATAATTATATTATTATTTTAAAAAATTATAAAATATAAATTAATATAATTCAAAGTTAGCGACCAAATTTGGTCATTTTCTAAAATGGAGACCAACTTTGGTCGCTAATCAAGGATCCAGTTCTAATATTTAATAATTATATTATTATCTTAAATATTATATAAAATATAAATAAATCTGATTTAAATTTAGCGACTAACCTTGGTTGCTAATTTAATTTCTGGATAATTGGCGACCAACTTTGATCGCTAAATATAATTTTTGGAAAAGTAGCGACCAAAGTTGGTCGCTTTTCAGGTCAACATTGGTCAAAATTAAAAATCACTTTGTAATACAAGGGATGGATACACTAAAATATACTCTAATATGCTATATATGCAGTTAAGTAGTACAACGAAGCGTGTGTGTGTGTGTGTGTGTGTATATATATAAGAACATGAAGTGCTCGGAACACAGGGCCGAGTTCTTTTTATTGATACACTTGTAAATTAATTCATCGACTTATAACCTACTTAGATACATGTATATATATTAAAAACAAACCGTCTCGGCTTATATCAATTAATATATTACAGTTGATTCATCGACTTATAACCTAGTGATGAATGAATGTAATTCATTAACTCTATTACAATACAAATAATGAATACAATATCATGTACTATAACATGCTATATATGTAGTTAAAGTAGCATGAAGTGTGTGTATTATATATACACACACACTAACATATACTATAACAAGTTATATATAAGTTATAGCATTACAGTGAAGTGTCTCTGTGTGTGTAATGATCGGACCAGTCGTTTCGAGCCCTAGCGCGTCGTTCAGCAGTCTGAGGCCATGAGCAACTTCGTTTCAGGTAATGTGACTTGTTCGCGCGGTCGGAATTTAAATTTAGGAAGATCGGAGTTAAATTTAAATAAAAAAATTCTCATTTGAGAAGCTTAAAGTTGAAAGAATGAACTAGGATTGGAATTTTGAGTAAACGACCTCGGAATCAGGATCTGAAGGTTCCAGCAGGTTCGTATGATGATTTCGGACATGGGCTTATGCCCGAATTGAGTTTTGGATAACCCGGGAGCGTTTTGGCGCCTATTGTAGAAGTTAGCATTTTAGAAGAAATTTCATAAGTTTGGCTTGAAGAGCATTTTAGTGTTATCAATGTCCGTTTGGGATTCCGAGACTGTGAATAGCTCTGTATAGTGATTTTAGATTTGGGGGCACGATCGGAAGTGAATTCGGAGGTCCGTAGGTCATTTTGAAGCCATTTGGCTAAAGATAGAAATTTGAAGGTTTTGGAAAGTTTGACCAGAGGTTGACTTTTTGATATCGGAATTGGAATCCAATTCCGGAAGTTGGAGTGGGTCCGTAATGTCAAATATGATTTGTGTGCAAAATTTGAGGTCAATCGAATGTGATTTGATAGGTCTAAACATCGGAAATAGAAGTTGGAAATTTCAAAGTTCATTAAGCTTGGATTGGAGGTCGATTGATGATTTTAGCGTTGTTTGATGTGATTTGAGGCCTCGAGTAAGTCCGTAATGTGTTTTGGGATTGGTTGGTAGGTTTGGTTGAGGTCCCGGGGGCCTCGGGTGGATTCCGGGTGGTTAACGGATCGAAATTGGAATTTGGAAGAGAGCTGAAGGCATCTG
>MU730300.1:19563-47203 GCA_026770625.1 Nicotiana glauca
AAAACGTCTCGACTTATATCAATTAATATGTTATAATTGATTCATCGACTTATAACCTAGTGATGAATGAATATAATTCATTAACTCTGTTACAATAAGTCGTTGAATCAATTATAACATATTAATTGATATAAGTCGAGAAGTTTTATTTTTAATCAATATATAGAGAGGTTATATACTATATACTATATTATGCTATATATATCGAATATACCTTGTATACTATGCACTTAGTATATTATATATAATACACTATACTATCTCTACATATATATATTATACACTTAATATATACAATACACTATACCATATATATAGTATAGTGTATCATATAATACACTATACTATACACTTAGTTTATATAATACACTTAGTATATATAATAAACTATATTATTTCTCTCTCTCTCTCTCTCTCTCTCTCTCTCTCTCTCTCTCTATATATATATATATATATATATATATATACACACACACTATACTACATATGTACATAATTTTAAATTGAATTAAAAATAATTTAATTTTTTTTTAAAATAGCGATTTTGGTCAAACAGTCAAAACTTATTTTGCTACCAAATTGGTCGCTATTTCTAATTCCAGTGTCAAAATTGGGTTTCCCCTCCCACTCTCTTATTTTCTTAAAAAAAAATTCCCAAACTCTCTCTTTTGTCTCTCACACTCAAATCCCCCCCCCCGACTCCCAGCAGCAACGGTGCCATCGACGCCCACCAACGGCAACAGCTTCACCGTCGGCGACCTCCACTTCCCAGGTAGGTTTCTCTCTCCTTCCTTTATTTTTTTTCGAAATACACTGATTTTATTTAATTCCTCCTAGTTTGATTTATAAAAATTAATTTTTCTTAGCTAAATTAAATCTATGATAATTGTTAGTAGCTAAAATATTTAGTTTTACTACTAATTTGGGGAAGAAGTGGTTTGAAGAGAAGAAACCCTAAACCCTATTAATTCCTATCTTTTGCCATCTCTCTCTCACTCTCTCACACACACAGAGTGACTTTGGTTCTACTTCTTAGAGGGTTTTTGAGAGTTCCGATAAATAAGTCCAATTGGTTATGATATGCAAGTTGTAACCTTATATTCTCAAATTACTCCCTAATTAAGTTTATTTGTTGGAAAAGTTAAGTTAATTTATTTAAAGTGATACCACTTTTATAAATTTTACTATATTAGAGTTACAACAAAAATAAAAGGCATTTAAATTGCTTGGTATAAGGAAACATGACAACCATTTGATGATGGAAATATTATTTATGTTAAGCATGTGTTGTTAGTCCACATATGACGTTAATATATTTCTTAAAAGTCAAATATAATATATTTCTTGCTTAAAAATACTAAAACATACATGTTAATTAATCTATATCTATATCTATTTATATCAATCAATATATATATATACACACACACACACACACATATATATATATATATATATATATATATATATATATATATATATATATATATATATTAAAAGCACGAAGGCTTTTAGCGAAATAATGTTATACAAATAGAAATAAAAGGTTATATTAAAGACTACCTAAGGAAAAGTCATATTGGACTTTTAGGATATGAATTGGACTTTTAGTTAACTAAAAAAAGATTAGGATATGAATTAACTAAATTAATTTGTTCTTGTTTTATTTGTATATATGGAACATCGTACTTGGATGTACAATAGGAATTATCCTAATCGACAGGAATTTGTGGGAGAATTTTATAGAAGGGGTGGATGACTTTATTAGACATGCAATGTCACTTCCACCATACTTAACTGAAGGAGTAATTAGGTGCCCTTGTGTTAGGTGCGACTATATGAAGTTTGGAAAATCGACGAAAGTTAAGCATCATCTTTATAGGAAGGGGTTTATAGAAAATTACTTTGCATGAACTAATCATGGAGAGATCGATGGTAGCCATGGGATATTTCATAACATGGTTGTGGGTGAAAGTAGTAGGTCGGTAGAGAATACAAATCGTTATTCTAGAATTCATGATATGGTTGCAGATGCTTTTGGGATGCATTAGGGGGTGAGCCCAATGAAAATGTTGAACAAACTCCTAATGATGACGCAAAATATTTTTATGAACAGTTAGAGGAAGCTAGTCGTCCACTACACGTACTCTGAATTGTCTATTGCAGTTAGATTACTAAGTATCAAATCTGATTGGAATATTTCTCAAGGAGCCATGGACTCTTTCATTGAACTTATGCGTGAACTAGTTGACCCTAATATCGAATTACCTGGTGATTTCTATAAGGCAAAGAAATTAGTTTCTAAGTTAGGACTTTCGTCAACGAGAATTGATTGTTGTGAAGATGGTTGCATGTTATATTATAAAGCTGATGCAACTTTGGACAGTTGTAAATTTTGCGAAAAGCCTCATTTCAAGAGGCTTTCTTGCGGGAATATGGTCGCTATCAAGTCGATGCATTATTTACCTCTTATACCTAGGTTAAAGAGGTTATATGCGTCGATGAGTTCTGCTCCTTATATGAGATGACACTTTGAAAATAGAGGACCACCTGGTGTTATGTGTCATCCTTCGGATGGAGAAGCTTGGAAGCATTTTGATAGGACATATCCAGATTTTGCTAGTGAACCAAGGAACATTCGGCTAGGTCTGTGTGTAGATGGCTTCATGCCTTTTTCTGTATCTGCGACACCATATTCATGTTGGCATGTCTTTCTTACACCTTATAATCTACCCCCCGAGTTATGCATGACTAGTCCATATATATTCTTAAATTGTATTATCCCCGGTCCACGTAATCTAAAAAGTTTGATTGATGTATATTTGAAACCTTTGATTGATGAGCTAAAACATTTGTGGTATGATGGTGTTGAAACATATGACATACCAACCAAGTATAATTTCAATTTAATGTGGACAATTAATGATTTTCCTGTGTATGGAATGTTGTCTGGGTGGATGACTGATGGGAAGCTAGCTTGTCCTTACTGCATAGTAAAGCGTTCACTTTGAAATATGGTCGAAAGCAATCATGGTTTGATTGTCATCGTCAATTCTTGCCTCCTGATCATGAGTTCAGAAGGATGAAAAATGCATTCAAAAAGAATAAAATGGAATATTATTTTCCACCTCCGATACTTTCAGATGAGGAAATTTGGGAGAGGGTCCAGAACTTCAGTAAAGTTACTGAAGCTCCACCTTATAGATTTCCCGAATACCGTGTTACTCATAATTGGACGAAATAGTTTGGGAGCTGCCTTATTGGAAGGATAATCTTCTCCGTCACAACCTTGATGTCATGCATATTGAAAAGAACTATTTTGACAATTTGTTCAACACAATGATGGATGTTAAAGGTAAGACAAAGGATAACCCGAAGGCTAGAATGGACTTACAAGAATATTGCAGGCGGCCTGAATTTTACTTGCATATAGCAAATAATGGTAAGGTGTTCAAGACCAAAGCAAGTTACACATTCACTTTGGAGGAAATTCGGCAAATTTGTAATTGGGTAACGAAATTGAAGATGCCTGAGGGTTATGCGTCGAATTTTGGGGAAAAAATTGATATGGAGGTAGGGAAGTTGAGCCATTTGAAAAGTCATGACTGTCATGTTTTCATGGAGACCTTAGTGCCTATTGCATTTTGTGGTTTGCGTGAAAGAATCTAGAAACCCATCACAGAGATTAGTTATTTTTTCAAAGACTTGTGTTCTTCCACATTAAGGGAAGAAAACCTACTCCGGATGGATCAGAACATTCGTATAACTTCTACTAAGATGGAAAAGATATTTTCATGTAGTTTTTTTGATGTGATGGAACACCTTCCAATCCACCTTGTACACGAGGCATGACTTGGAGGGTCTGTTCAATGCAAATGGATGTATCCTTTTGAGAGGTAATATTGTGAGTTTGATGTAATTTTTTGTTTTATTTGAATGTTCTTGGCTAACCTGAAATTATGTAGGACAATTGGCCAATGCAAATAATTTATTAAGCAGAGGAATAAGATTGAAGGATCTATATGTGAAGCTTATCTTGCAAAGGAAACTGCTCATTTTTGTTCTTATTATTTTGAGAGTAATGTGCCATGTGCTAGGAATAGGCCCAACAGGCACACGGTCGACCTTATGAATGATCCATTATATCTGCCTATGTCCATATTCAATCAACCAAGTCGATGTTCCAAGGATGTTAGAAAGAGAAGTTTGAGTGATTTGGAATTCAAGTCAGCTACACTTCACGTGTTGCTAAATTGTCCTGAAGTTGTACCATTTCTCAAGTAAGTATTGATTTAGTAGTTATCAAAATATAAAAATTATTGTGATTACATCTCAATGCAACTACTAAAAATATTTGATGTGTCACAGTCACTTCGTGGGTCAATTTGGCCATGATGTTGTGTATACGAGATTTGATACGTGGTTCAACCAATTTGTAAGTTTATCCTTAAAATATTCTAACACTATGTAGGTAAACAATATTTGGAAGTTATGCTAATTTATGAATTTTTTTAATAATATGTAGGTAAATGATCCAAATAATGGTGTAAATCAGTTTTTGAAAGATATATCTTGGGGACATGGGCTTGAGGTCACAACAATATCTAAGTACGTTGTGAATGGTTATAAGTTTCATACAGAGGATCACTCTAAAAATAAAAATAGCAACAACAGTGGGATGTGGGTTCAAGGTGGTAATGACAACCAAGTTGGAGATATTGATTATTATGGTGTGCTCAATGAAATAATAGAACTAAAATATACAGGTTGGCCATTTAAGAAATTGATACTCTTTGGATGCAAGTGGTTTGACCCACATCCAACAAGAGGTACAAGAGTACATAATCAATACAATATAATTGAGGTCAATCATACGAGGGAGTATGATCGCTATGATCCTTTCATAATTGCACATAATGTTAGACAAGTGTATTATGCTATTTATCCATTGTGGCGGAATAAGTCCAATTTGTGGGTTGTAATAAAAACTAAGCATGTGGGTAGGGTGGAAGTCGAGAATGTGTTAGATGTTGCATATCAAAATGATATCTCCAGTGTTCACCAAATAGTGGATGAAGTTCTAGAAAATATTTGGACCATCCTGAACACATATTGGAAGAAGTTGATATAAATGAAGTAAGAATTATAGAAAAAGAGGAAAAAGAATCAACTGATGAAGCTCAAACTAGTGAGGAAGAAGAATTCTCGGACGAGGAACAAAAATCTTCGATGAGCTTTAAAAAGTTGGTTTCTTTAATAACTCTCATTTATAGCTAGTTTCTTTGTATGTTTCCATCTCAATATGTAATATTATGCATATGACAGGCAAGGGTCGAGGTAACAATGACCCTACTGGTTCTGGGGGTCGAGAAAAGGCTAGGAAACCAAATAGGAGGGTAGAAGATAATACTCAATCTTTTCCACCCTCTTCAGAGATGCCTATGTCTTTGCTTCCACCCCAGGGCTATTCTGAGCTGCCACAGCATCACGAGCCCTACACCTTCTTGCAGACACCAGATCTTTCGTCACAGGGCCATAGGACTATACGTCCGACATACAATCCACCCGTCTCCCGACCACGTGGATCACACCCATCTGCATCGCATAGGTTGTATCGATCCATGTCACATCCATATAGATCACAGCCATCAGTGTCACAGCCACTCGGGTCACAACTATCAGTGTCACAGCCACTTGTGGGCCATCCAGCTATGTCGCAGTCATAGGGATCGCAGCCATCTTCATTAGGGACTCCATCTATTTTAGGCCTTCGCCTGCGAGATACCAGCTTTGACCCCCTACACCTTCCACACATGCCTCTGATATACATGCTTCAGATGGTGATGTTGATGATGACGAGGAGGTGCATTATGATCAATATGGCAGGATCTGAGGGTGATGGGTAAGAGTTATTTGTTATTTTTATATTTATTGTTTTGTGTTATTTTTACTAAGATATTAATGTGTTTTTTTTATTAAATTGCAGGTTCATCCCTAGTAATATTACTATGAGGATAATCACCAAAGCCACCAGAAAGCTTTATGATGGCCCTTATGCGACTTGGAGTGAATTCTCATTCTCGCTGAAGGAGCAAATTTTCAATCAATTTAAGGTATAAATATTTTTTGAAGAAGTATACTTATTTATATTTATGATATTTCCATATAATACTTAACTTTTAAAATACAGAGCAAGTATGTATGGGAACACCGCTATATCGCGGAAGTGGCTGCAAACTTTCATCTCAAAGCTCGCAAGCGATTGTCACATTGTTTCTCCAAAGCTAGAAAGTTGAACCAGAAGCCTGACTGGTTGCTTCAGAATTTATGGGAGGATTTGCAAAGGCAATAGCTTACCGCAAAGTTCTTAGAAAAGAGAAAAAAAGTAAAGAAAGCTCGCGCATCTGAGAAGGGAGGATCCTTGCACACTGGAGGTGCGATCAGCCTAGGGACAATAAAAAGAAGAATGGTACGTAATTGCTTAATTTATTTTAATTTTCAAAGTATATCTATTCCATTTATTAACTAAAATTTATGAGTTTTCAGGAAAACAAGTTGGGGCGTCCGATGAACCAAGATGAGCTATTCAAGGAGACTTATATTATAAAGAAGAAGAAAAAGACGGATCAAGAAAGGTTGGTCGAGGGTTGAGCGTCGACTGTGCATGTAAGTTTTTACTTTTCATTAAGTATTTTGATTTACTTTTATATAAATTTTGAAATACTAATTCAATGTAATTTTTCTTATATGGTCGCTTCACAGCTGAACTGCAGGTTTTCATACGCAGTCATCCGCCTAATGAGTTAGGCGAGCCAATCCAACCTTCGGACGAGAATGCTGAAAGAATGTGGACGGAGGCTGCTGGTGGTCCGAAATGGGGGAAGGTATACGGGCTTCCTACTAAGAAATTACGTCGCTATAAGTGTGGAATGCAAGGAATAGGGACTTCCTCGCAAGCCGAGCTACTTGATGGGGATAGCCTCTCCACTATGCGGGAGACTATGACACTGCTCACATCGCTAGAAGTGGCCAAGGAAAGAGAAAAGCTTAGAGATGCTCAGTTCACTGGCATGCAAAAGCAGATCAAATCTCTCCTAGCTTCTGGCTCTTTTTCGATTCCTCGGTCTCGTGAGTCATCTCCAGAGGCTCGCCTTCCCCGTGCTCATTCCTCCCGTCCTCCAAGTGCTCGTCCCTCCCGTCCTCCCCGTGATCGTTCTTCCCATCCTCGATAAGTACACCCTTCTGGATACTGTCTTGGTGATAAAAGTTCATCAGACGGTGATGATAATGATGTACAAAATAATTCTTGACTTTATACACTTTAAACTAGACAAATACAATCGATTTTCGAATGGTCTCGTAATAACAGTTAACTTAGTTTGGTTAGCTTAATGTGTTAGTTCTATTGAACTTTATAATTTATTGGTTTTAATGTTGTTGTTGATGTTGTTGTTGTGTTTTTGTTATTGTGTTGTTGTTATTGTTGTGTTATTGTTGTTGTTGTTTATTATTGTTGTTGGCATAAAATGCCTGTTTAGAAATTTTGGTATGCTTATAGGTGGTGTAGCCGCCAAAACAGGCAGTTTCTGCCAAAATTATACTAAGAAAAGCGACCAACTTTGGTCGCTAGTTGGTCGCTTTTCTCTTTAAAAAAATAATTTTCTGGGCAATAACGACCAAGGTTGGTCGCTAGTCTATAAAAAAAAATATTTTCTGGAGAATAGTGACCAACTCTGGTCGCTTATATATAAAAATAATTAAATTCTTAAAATTAGCGACCAATGTTGGTCGCTTAAGCTTAAAAAAAATTAAAAATATTAAAACAATAGCGACCAACTTTGGTCTCTATTTTTTAGATTTTAAAATATAATATTTTCTTTACAGACCAAAGTTGGTCGCTTTATATTGATTAATAATAAATAAAAAAATTAATTTAAGATTAGAGACCTACTTTGGTCGCTAAATTTATATTATTAAAATAATAAAGCGACCAAAGTTGGTCGGTATATTGTTTATCCAGAATATTTGGTCCTTTTACCTTAGAGACCAAAGTCGGTCGCTAATTAGCGACCAACTTTGGTCCCTAAGGTAAAAAGACTAGCATAATATCGACCAGGCCTATTTGGTCACTTTTTGACCTGTAAACGACCAACTTTAGTCGCTTTTTATGGTCGCTTTTTTTTGGATTTCTAGTAGTGTAAATTCCTAGGCTTGTTGAATCACTTTTTGGGAATGAAGATCAAGATTAGTGTTGTTAAAATTGTTGTAATTCCTATTTTTTCAAATATTCCAGATGGTAAAAGAAAATATGGTGTCCCACCCTGAAGAATGATTGGTATTTTGCATGAAAAATTCTTTAAGGCTGATCAGCCAGTGAAGGTTATTATTAATAGTATGAGTCGGGATGCCCATTTAGTTCCAAAAGCATTTGTAGTTGGGAAGTATAGAAAGATATGCTGAATATCTTCCATGTTTTCCTTGCAGATCATGCAGTGACATCAATATTCATGCCAATATGTGCTAGCAAGGCTTAACGGGGAATATGATTATGCATGTATCGCTAAAGGAAGAAGTTAATTTTGTTAGGGCAGTTAAGGTCCCAAATACAGCTAAGGAGGTATTGGAAGGGTTACTCCGGCTAATAGCTTATAGCAAGATTTTGTAGAAAATAATCCATTTGAATTAGGACCCAAACTCATAATATCTTTGTTTATAACTTCGTTAGGTAACATAGTTAAAGAAATATTTTTAACAATTGTGAAGGGCAAATCAAAAGAAATAATAGAGATATTCCACTGATTTTGCCTAATAAGATCTTTTATGGAAAGATTTTGGTCCTCCTTACTAAGAGGGCAGTATATGAAATTTTGAAGGAAATTTGAGTTATAAATCCATTTGGAGGATCGGATATTAATATTATAGTTTATGCAGGGGTGCCATAATATGCTTTCGATGCAAACTTTACCAGCCTTTAAGAATAGCCTTCCAAATAAAGGAATTGTTGATGGTAGACTTTTTTCGGGCATCTTTCAGGGAAATGAGTTGTGTCCAAGGGCTAGTATGATTTTGCAAGAGTCTCCAAGTGAGACTTGTTAACATGACGATATTTTTGGATGCAACTAAGTGTATACCAAGACCAGCCTCAACTTTATCCTTTGTGATCGTTTGCCAATTAACAAGATGTAATTTTCTAGAAGAGTTGGTAGAACCCCAAATAAAATTCCTTTGTATGTTATCAATTTGTTAAAGGATTTTGGTGGGGAGTAAAGTATATTGCATGGAGTGGGTAGGATAGAACTTAAAGGTACTTTTGGACAATGTTGTCCTTCAAATCATATTTAGGACGGAGCATTTCCAATGGGACAGTGTTGTACGCAATTTATCTAATACAAATTGGAAATCTTTTGATTTTGGATTGTGATTTAGGATTGCAAAGCCAAGGTATTTGCCAAACTCATGGCTTGACTTTATGCCAAGAAGATTTGTGAAATAAGAGGTAATATCCAAAGGGCAATTTTTTGGAAGATAATATTTGATTTCGAGTGATTTATGGAAAACTCGAATTCTTGACAAAAAAGGTCCATGCATGATTTTATGCATTGTCTAGGTTTTTGGTTAGCTTTTCCCATTAGAGTAATATCATCAGCAAAAAGTACATGAGAGAAGGATGGACCCTTATGGTTTGTTTTAATAGAGTCCCATTGCAATATGTCTACTTGATGATTTATTAGTTTTGAGAGTAGTTCAAGGCAAAGGATGAAGACATACAGAGCTATAGGATCTTCTTGGCATATACCCCGATTGCGACTAAAGAAATTTGTTCTAGAACCATTTACAAGGAATCCCATGGAGCCAGTGCTAATACAATGCATGCTTAATTTGGTACTTTTGGGAAAATTTGAAAAATCTAAGATTTCTATAAACAAAAGATTATTCTAGTCTATCAAAAGCCTTCTCTAGGTCTAATTTAATCAACATGTCAAAGTTGGAATGTTTGGGACTACGGAGGTTACTCATAATTTCTTGGATAATAATAGCGTTGTCACGAGTTCTTCTATTTTTAATGAAACTAGATTGGAGAGGACTAATAAGGTATGGGAGGAATGATTTGATCCTATTAGCAATAATCTTGGTAATAATCTTATAAGAAGTATTATATAGTCTGATAGGCCTAAAATTTTTTAGATTGTTAGCATAGGCAAATTAAGGTATGAGGAATATAAAGGTTTCATGTATACTTGTTAGAAAGGTTTGGGTTTCAAACATGTTGTGACAATAATTAATAACAAAATTTACAATATTGTGCCAATATTTTTGTCACGACCCGGATTTTCCACCCTCGGGGGGTCATGATAGCGCCTACTCGTAGAAGCTAGGCAAGCCACGAAATCATAAACTCCTAACTCTTTGATTTTAAATCCTTTTATAAATCATAACAACAAGCGCTAAATATTTAAATAACAACGGGATATGAAATTAAAGCGAAAAACTTAAATTAAATAAGCTGAACAATAATGCGGAATCAACATATGCCTCTACCCAAGAACTGGTATCACAACACTCACGGACTGTCTAGGATTACTACAAATAAGTGTTTGAAGAAAAATAACATAGTCTGTCTTGAGTACAAATGACAACAGAACATAAAACTGATAGAAGAGACGCCGGGCCTGCGGACGCCAGCAAGACTACCTCAGAGTCTCTCACTAAAGGATAGCTCCCGATCTACTGCTGATGACCAAATGCTACTCCGGGATCTGCACACAGTGCAAAGTGTAGTATCAGCACAACCGACCCTATGTGCTGGTAAGTGCCTAGCTTAACCTCGGCGAAGTAGTGACGAGGCTAGACCAGACTACCACATAAACCTATGCAGTTATTTTTATATACATACAGCGGAGCAAATATTTAGAGATAACCAATCAATATGGGAGGGGGAGCATGCTGTAGGGAAGATAACAACTTCGAATAAAAGTCATCAAGTAACGAAAGAAGCAACATAACTCAGACATCAATAAAGAACCCTTCGTGCTTTTACTCTCGTCCTCACCAAACAATGATATAATAAAAATGTGCACGGCATCACTCTTCGTGCTTTAACTCTCTTTCCTCACCAAAGCAATTATATGATAAAATGTGCACGGCATCACCCTTCGTGCTTTTATTCTCTTTCCTCACATATAATCAATTGAATCGGCACAGAATGGTACATCTTGCGGCACGGCATCACCCTTCGTGCTTTACACACTTTTCTCACAATAACAAACAATGCACGACATCACCCTTTGTGCTTTAACACTCTTCCTCACCCAAACAACAATCACAAATAAAGGGGCAAGGGAATAAATAAAATAATAATAGAAATCCCGGCAAGGGAACACAATTAAATAATTAAATTTCGGCAAGGTTACAATATCAATAATCTCAACATTCCGGAAAGGAAAATAACCAACAAAGCAACAATATCCCGGCAAGGGAACAATTTAATAACTCTTTCTCTTTCTTTCACTTTTATTTCATAACTCACTTTATCACTTGAGCCAATACTCCAAAAGGTTCAATCATCTCATATGCTTGCACAATTTGTAATATAACTTGAGCCAGTGCTCCTCGATGTTCAAAGGTCACAATTTCCTTCCACAAGCTTTTCACAACAAATAGGAATCATCATCAAGGCATGAAAGATACAACAAAATCAATATATTCATAATTTAAGGACTCACGGTTATGCTAGACACCTACGTATAGATACTCGTCACCATGCCTATATATCGTACTCAACAATTACCACATAACAAATAGGACTCAACTCCTAATCCCTCAAGCTAAGGTTAGACCAAACACTTACCTCAAACTTCCACAGCCAACTCAATCCTCAAAAACTGCCTTTCCTTTCGAATTCGGCTCCAAATCAATTGTATCTATACATAAATGACTTCATAACATCAATAAATGCTAAACAATGCGAATACCAATGCCTAATTATAGCTTTCCAATCATTCTTCCCAAAAACTCAAAAATCGACCTCGGGTCCGCTTGGTCCAAACACGAGGTTCAGACCAAAATCAAATAACCCGTTCACCCACGAGCCCAAATATATAATTATTTCCAGAACTAGACCCCAAAATAAGGTCTAAATCACCATTAATCAAAAAGCCCTAGTTCTACCCAAATCCCTAGTTTTCTACCCTTAATCATATGTTTTAGGCCTAAAAATTCAATAGATGTTGATGAAATTGGAAGAAAATAAGTTAAAGATTACTAACCCAAGAGATTATGGTGAAGAATCGCTTCAAGGGTCGCCTAGGAGCTTTGGAGAAGAAGAAGTTTTGTAAAATTTTGAGAAGTCCCGTAAGTGTTATGTTTTGGGTTTTTAAAAATCACTGGCTGATTTAATTCTACGTGTTCGCGATAGACACCTCGCGTTCGCAATGGGTCGGGCTGTTAGTCCTTCGTGTTCGCGTTAAGGGGATCGCGTTCGCGAAGCTTTAGCTTCTCGAGCCCTGCGTTCATGTGCCAAGCATCGTGTTCGCGATGAGCAAATCTGGTGAACCCTCCCATGAACCCTACGCGTTCGTGAGTGGACGGACGCGTTCGCGAAGGGTCCCCCCCCTAGCTTCACGTTCGCGTCCAGTCCTTCGCGTTTGCGAAGAAGAAACTGGCACTTGGGGATTTTGCCTTAAGCGTTCGCGAGTGGGACTACGCGAACGCGAAGAATAATTTCCCTGTGCACTAACTGCAGAAAATCTGCAACATTTTCTAAGTCCAAAACTTCCCGAAACACATCCAAAATACACCAGAGCCCTCAGGGCTCCTAACCAAACACACGTACTTACTCAACAACATCATACGAACTTATCCGTGCGATTAAATCGCCTAAATAACCTCAACAACAATGAATCAAACCTCAAAATAAAGAACTTTTCTCAAACTTAATCAAGTTTCAAATTTAGAAATTCAAGTCTGAATCACGTCAAACGACGTCCGTTTTAACCAAATTTTACATGAAGGATTAAAACATATTTAAGAGCTGTACCGGGTGCAAGAACTAAAATATGGGCCCGATACCATCACTTTCTAATCATATTTTATTTCCAATTTTTTTAAACAATTCCAGAAAATAATTTTTCTAAAAAATTCATTCCTCGGGCTCGGGACCTCTGAGTTCGATTCCGGGAATACGCCCAAGTCCATATTTTCCTATGGACCATTCGGGACCGTTAAATCACGGGTTCGGGTCTGTTTGTCCAAAATATTTACCAAAGTCAAATTTATTTATTTTAACATCAAAACTTAGCATTTTTTTATAGAATTTCATATTTAAGCTTTCTGGCTACGCGCCCGGACCGCGCACGCACTTCGAGACGAATCTAAATGAGGTTTTTAAGGCCTCGGAGACAGAATTCAATTAAAAATAGGTGATGACCCTTTGGGTCGTCACATTCTCCACCTCTAAAACAACCGTTCGTCTTTGAACGGACAGAAGAAGGAAGTACCTGAATCGGGAAAAAGATGAGGATAACGTCTCCGCATATCGGACTCGGACTCCCAGGTCGATGCCTCAGGAGGCTGACCTCTCCACTGAAAACGAACAGAAGGGAAACTCTTCGACCTCAACTGACAAACCTGCCGGTCTAGAATAGCCACCGGCTCCTCCTCATAAGACAAGTCCTTGTCCAACTGGACAGTGCTGAAGTCTAACACGTGGGCTGGATCGCCGTGATACCTCCGAATCATGGACACATGAAACACTGCACGGCTGATAAGCTCGGCGGCAAGGCAAGTCTATAAGCCACCTCTCTCACTCAATCAAGAATCTCAAACGGACCAATGAACCTAGGGCTAAGCTTGCCATTCTTCCCAAATCTCATCACGCCCTTCATAGGCGACACTCGGAGCAATACCCGCTTACCAACCATAAAAGCCACATCTCGAACCTTGCGGTCTACGTAACTCTTTTTCCTGGACTGAGCTGAACGAAGCCTATCCTAAATGATCATGACCTTGTCCAAGGTCTCATGAACCAGATCCGTACCCAAAAATCGAGCCTCTCTCGGCTCAAACCATCCAACTGGAGACCCACACCGCCTACCATATAAAGACTCATAAGGAGTCATCTGGATGCTCAACTGGTAGCTGTTGTTATAGACAAACTCCGCTAAAGGCAAGAACTGATCCCATGAACCTCAAAAGTCAATGACACAAGCTCGGAGCATATCTTCCAAAATTTGAATAGTCCGCTCCGACTAACCGTTCGTTTGGGGATGAAATACGGTGCTCAACTCAACCCTGTGCCCAACTCTCGTTGAACTGCTTTCCAGAAGCATGAGGTAAACTGCGTACCCCAGTCCGAAATGATAGATACGGGCACACCATGAAAGCGAACAATCTTCCGAATATAGATCTCAGCCTCAGAAGAATAGAAGACTGCCATAGGAATGAAATGCGCTAACTTGGTCAGCTTATCAACAATGACCCATACTGCGTCGAACTTCTTCCGAGTCTGCGGAAGCCTAGTAACAAAGTCCATAGTGATCCGTTCCCACTTCCACTCAGGAAGCTCAATCCTCTGAAATAAACCACCAGGTCTTTGATGCTCGTACTTAACCTGCTGACAATTCAAACAACGAGGCACATATGCTATGATATCCTTCTTCATTCTACGCCACCAATAAAGCTACCACAAATCTCGATACATCTTCTCGGCGCCCGGATGAATAGAGTACCGGTAGATATGGGCCTCCTCCAAAACCAACTCTTGGAGCCCATCCACATTAGGCACACATACTCGACCCTACAATCTCAAAACTCCATCATCATCTAATGTAACCTGCCTGGCATCTCTGCGATGCACTGTGTCTCTAAGGACACACAAATGGGGATCATCATACTGCCGATCACGGATACACTCCAATAATGAAGATCGAGCGACCGTGCAAGTAAGGGTGTTCATGGTTCGGTTTGGATCGGTTTTTTCCTAAAAAGAAATCAAACCAAGTAAGTCAGTTTTTCAAATATTATAACCAAACCAAACCAATTAAGTCGGTTTTTCTCAATTCGGTTTATGTCGGATTTTTGGTTTTTTTGATTATCTGTCGGTTTTTTCTTAAATATAAGACATACACTACCAAACACATATTCCGGCGATCATATTTTCAATATAACACTATCAAATCAATTGCCCTTTGAGAAATCTATTATTTACTAAAATATATTGATGATAACTGAATAAAATGGTGATAAATAATTTAAGGACTCAATTAAAAATATATTATTTTAACACGAAATGGATTCTTACACTAATAAAAGAAAACTACCAATCAAACTAGAATGTAAAGGTAAAGAACTATATTAAAAGTGCAAACTATTAATATTTACCATAAATTTTTTGAAACTTTGTATAACAATATACATATATATAGGTGTAATAATAAATTTAAAATAGCTACTCCTATAGTCGATTTGGTTCAGTTTTTTCTGATTAAAACCAAAACCAAACCAAATTTGATCAGCTTTTAAAATTCAAAACCAAAACCAAACTAAACCAAAAAGTATCAATTTTTTTGGTCGGTTCGGTTTGGTACGGTTTTTCGGGTTTTTATGAACACCCCTACGTGCAAGCTAACACACGACTGGGCTCAGAAACATCCAGTCTCACGAACTGATTGTTTAAGCCTGAACATCCAAAGCAAGCAGCCTCTCACCGATCAGAATATAAGCAAGACTGCCCATATTGGCTGACTTCCTACTCAATGCATCGGCCACCACTTTGGCCTTTCCCGGATGATATAAAATGGTGATATCATAATATTTCAACAAATCCAACCACCTTCTCTATCTCAAATTCAACTCCTTTTGCTTGAACAAATACTGAAGACTCTTGTGATCCGTGAACACCTCACATGCCACACCATACAGATAATGCCTCCAAATCTTCAATGCATGAACTATGGCTGCCAACTACAAATCATGAACTGGATAGTTCTTCTCATGAATCTTCAACTACCTCGAAGCATAGGCAATGACTTTGCCATCCTACTTCAACACTGCTCCAAGCCCAACACGGGAATCATCACAATAAACTGTATAAGGTCCTGAACTTGTGGGCAAAACCAACACCGGTCTCGTAGTCAGAGCTGTCTTGAGCTTCTAAAAGCTTGTCTCACACTCATCCGACCATCTGAACTGGGCACCTTTCTGGGTCAATCTGGTCATCGGGGCTGCAATAGATGAAAACCCATCCATGAACTGACGATAGTAGCCTGCCAATCCCAAGAAACTCCGAATCTCTGTAGCTGACGCTGGTCTAGGCCAGTTCTTGACTGCCTAAATCTTCTTTGGGTCCACCTGAATAACCTCTGCTGATACAACGTGACCTAGAAATGCAACTGAACTCAACCATAATTCACACTTCGAGAACTTAGCATATAACCGACTATCCCTCAGAGTTTGAAGAACCACTCTAAGGTGTTGCTCGTGCTCCTCCTGGCTGCGGGAATATATCAATATATCATCAATGAACACTATCACGAACGAGTCCAAATAAGGCCTGAACACTCGGTTCATCAAGTCCATAAAAGTTGCTGGGGCATTTGTCAACCCGAATGACATAACCAAGAACTCATAATGCCGGTACCGAGTGCAAAAAGTAGTCTTAGGGATATCAGATGCCCTAATCCTCAAATGATGGTAACCAGATCGCAAGTCAATCTTGGAAAATACCTTGGCACCCTGAAGCTGGTCGAACAAATCATCAATCCTCAGCAGCGGATACTTATTCTTGACTGTAACCTTATTCAGTTGTCGGTAATCAATATACATTCTCATTGACCTATCCTTTTTCTTAACAAATAACACCGGCGCACCCTAAGGCGAAACATTAGGTCTAATGAAACCCTTCTTAAGAAAGTCTTGCAACTGCTCCTTTAACTCTTTCAACTCAGGTGGCGTCATATAATATGACAAGATAGAAATGGGCTGAGTGCCCGGTACCATATCAATGCAAAAGTCAATATCCCTATCGAGTGGTATACCCGGCAGGTCTGAAGGAAATACCTCAGGGAACTCACGAACAACGGGCATAGAGTCAATAGAGGGAACCTCAGCACTAGAATCACGAACATACGCCAAATAGGCCAAACACCCCTTCTCGACCATACGCCGAGCCTTCATATACGATATAACACTGCGGGTAGAATGACCAAGAGTCCCTCTCCACACTAAACGAGGCATGCCCGGTAAAGCTAAGGTCACAGTCTTGGCATGGTAGTCCAAGATAGCGTGGTAGGGTGATAACCAGTCCATCCCCAATATAATATCAAAGTCAACCATGTCTAAAAGCAACAAATCTACACGAGTCTCAAGACCCCCAATCACCACTATACAAGAACGATGGACTCAATCGACCACAATAGAATCACTCACCACGGTAGACATATAAACAGGAACACTCAATGCATCACTCGGCATGACCAAGTACGTGTCAAAATAAGATGACACATACGAATACGTAGACCCCGGATCAAATAACACTGAATCATCTCTATCACAAACCAGAACCATATCTGTAATAACTGCATCTGAAGCCTCAGCCTCGGGCCTGTCCTGAAGAGCATAACATCGGGGTTGGGCCCCACCACTCTGATCTATCTCTCTCGAACGGCCTGTGGCTAGCTGGGCTCCACCTCTAGCGGTCTAAGCTCTACCTCTAGCGGCCTAAGCTCCACCTCTAGTACCTCTACCTTTACCTCCACCTCTAGCACCTCTACCCCCACCCCTAGCTGGCTGGGCGGGCTGTGGAACACCTGGTGCCTGAACCATAGTACGGGAACCCTGATGCTGAGAGCTACTCGGTGCTCGAGGGCAAAACCTAGAAATGTGACCCGTATCACAACAAGTGTAACAATCCCTCGACTGCTGACCCGGTCGACCTGAATGACCACTCCGGAAAATCTGAAGCAGTGGTGCACTGATAGGAGTTGGCGGTGCACTGAAGGGCTGTTGATCAGAATAGTGCGTGTGAGAACCACGACCACCTGAAGCACCGTGAGAAACCTGGAGTGCTGACTGAAAAGGCCTAGAAGGATGACCCTTATTATACGAATCTCTACCTCCAGACGAGGCACCACTGAATCTGCCTGACTGACGGGGTCTCTTATCTGCCCTATGACCACCCCCCTGTGATAATACCATCTCAACCCTCCAGGCCACATCGGCCGCCTTCTGGAAAGATATCTCACTCCCAGCCTCTCTGGCCATCTGAAGACGAATCGGCTGGATGAGCCCATCAATAAACCGTCTCTCTCTCCCTCTAAGTAGGAAGTATAATAAGAGCACGGTGAGCCAAATCAATGAACCTGGTCTCGTACTGGGTGACTGTCATGGATCCCTGCTGGTGACATTCGAACTACCTCTGATAGGCCTCTCACTGTGTAATAGGGAGAAACTTCTCCAGAAATAGCTACGTGAACTGCTCCCAGGTCAAGGATGGCGACCCTACTGGTCTAGCTAAGCAATAATCCCTCCACCAAGTCTTGGCGGATCTAGAAAAGCGAAATGTAGCGAAATCAACCCCATTGGTATCAACAATACCCATGTTCCGAAGAACCTCGTGGCAACTGTCCAGATAATCCTGGGGATCCTCAGTAGATGCACCGCTAAAGGTAGTAGTGAAGAGCTTGGTGAACTTGTCCAATCTCCACAAAGCATCGGCAGACATAACTGCTCCATCACCGGCCTGAGCTACCACACCCGGCTGAGCTGCTCCAACTGCCTGAACTGCTGGAGTCTGAATTTGGGGAGCTACCTTCTCCGGAGTACGAGTAGTAGGAGTCTGGGCTCCTCCTCCAGCCTAAGAGACAGCTGGTGCTACAGGAAGTAAACCTGCTCTGGTGACACTCTCCATAAGGCCCACTAGACGGACCAGAGCATTCTGAAGAACTAGGGTGGCAATAAACCCCTCTAGGACCTGAGCTAGGCCCACCGGAACTGCTAGGGCTGGAACCTCATCATCAAAATCGACTTGAGGCTCCGCTACGGGTGCTGCTACCCTGGGCTAAGCTCTGGACCTGCCTAGGCCTCTGGCACGGCCTCGGCCTCATCCTCTGCCCCTCGTGGGAGCTGCTGGAGGCTCGGACTGCTGATCGATGGATGAGGATGCGCGTTTCCTCGCCATCTACAAAAGAATAGAGTAAAAATTCAATTAGCATTGAGAAACCAAACCGCAAGACAAGAAAGAACAAATGTGAAACTTTTCCTAACTCTGTAGCCTCTAGGGGATAAATACAGACGTCTCCGTACCGATCCCTCAGACTCTACTAAGCCTGTCCGTGAGTTGTGAGACCTATGTAACCTAGAGCTCTGATACCAACTTGTTACGACCCAGATTTCCCACCCTCGGGGGTCGTGATGGTCTACTCATAGAAGCTAGGCAAGCCACGAAATCATAAACTCCTAACTCTTTGATTTTAAATCCTTTTATAAATCATAACAAGCATTAAATAGTTAAATAACAGCGGGATATGAAATTAAAGCGGAAGACTTAAATTAAATAAGCTGAACAATAATGCGGAAATCAACATATGCCTCTACCCAAGAACTGGCGTCACAATACTCACGGACTGTCTAGGATTACTACAAATAAGTGTTTGAAAGAAAATAGCATAGTCTGTCTAGAGTACAAATGACAACAGAACATAAAAACTAATAGAAGAGACGTTGGGCCTGCGGACGCCAGCAGGGCTACCTCGGCGTCTCGGACTGAAGGATAGCTCCCGATCTACTGTTGATGACCAAACACTACTCCAGGATCTACACATAGTGCAGAGTGTAGTATCAGCACAACCGACCCCATGTGGTGGTAAGTGCCTAGTCTAACCTCGGCGAAGTAGTGACGAGGCTAGACCAGACTACCACATAAACCTATGCAGTTATATTTATATACATACAGCGGAACAGAGATACAGAGATAACTAATCAATATGGGATGGGGAGCATATTGTGGGGAAGATAACAACTTCGAATAAAAGTCATCAAGTAACGAAAGAAGCAACATAACTCAGACATCAATAAAGAATCAGAAATCAATAAGTGCACGGCATCACCCTTCGTGCTTTTACTCTCGTCCTCACCAAATAATGATATAATAAAAATGTCACTCTTCGTACTTTTACTCTCTTTCCTCACCAAAGCAATTATATGATAAAATGCGCACGACATCACCCTTTGTGCTTTTATTCTCTTTCCTCACGTATAATCAATAGAATCGGCACGGAATGGTACATCGTGCGGCACGGCATCACCCTTCGTGCTTTACACTCTTTCTTCACAATAACAAATAATGCACGGCATTACCCTTCGTGCTTTAACACTCTTTCTCACCCAAACAATAATAACAAACAAAGGGGCAAGGGAATAAACAAAATAGTAATAGAAATCCCGGCAAGGGAACACAATTAAACAATTAAATCCCGGCAAGGGTACAACATCAATAATCTCAACATCCCAGCAAGGGAAATAATCAACAAAGCAACAATATCCTGGCAAGGGAACAATTTAATAACTATTTCTTTTTCTTTCACTTTTATCTCATAACTCACTTTACCACTTGAGCCAATGCTCCAAAGGGTTCAATCATCTCATATTCTTTCACAATTTGTAATATAACTTGCACCAATGATCCTTGGTGTTCAAAGATCACAATTTCCTTCCACAAGTTTTTCACAACAAATAGGAATCATCACCAAGGCATGAAAGATAAAACGAAATCAGGATATTCACAATTTAAAGACTCACGGTCATGCTAGACACCAACGTATAAATACTCATCACCATGCCTATACGTTGTACTCAACAATTACCACATAACAAATAGGACTCAATTCCTAATCCCTCAAGCTAAGGTTAGACCAAACACTTACCTCAAACTTCCACTGCCAACTCAATCCTCAAAAACCGCCTTTCCTTTCGAATTCGGCTCCAAATCAATTGTATTTATACATAAATAACTTCATAACATCAATAAATACTAAACAATGCGAATCTCATGCCTAATTATAGCTTTCCAATCATTCTTCGCAAAAATCCAAAAATTAACCCCTGGCCCGCTTGGTCAAAACACGAGGTTCGGACCAAAATCAAATCATCCATTCACCCACGAGCCCAAATATATTATTATTTTCAGAATTCGACCCCAAAACGAGGTCTAAATCACCATTAAGCAAAAAGTCCTAGTTCTACCCAAATTCCTAATTTTTTACCCTTAATCACATGTTTTAGGCATAGAAATTCAATAGATGTTGAGGGAAATGGAAGAAAATAATTTAAAGATTACTAACCCAAGAGATTATGGTGAAGAATCGCTTCAAGGGTCGCCTAGGAGCTTTGGAGAAGAAGAAGTTTTGTAAAATTTTGAGAAGTCCCGTAAGTGTTATGTTTTGGGTTTTTAAAAATCACTGGGCAATTTAATTCTACGCGTTCGCGATAGACACCTCGCGTCCACGATGGGTCAGGCTGTTAGGCCTTCCCATTCGCGTTAAGGGGCTCGTGTTCGCGAAGCTTTAGCTTCTCAAGCCTCGCGTTCGCATACCGAGCATCGCATTTGTGATGAGCAAATCTGGTGACCCCTCCCCTTAACCCTACGCGTTCGCGAGTGGACGGACGCGTCGCGAAAGGTCTCCCCCCTTAGCTTCGCGTTCGTGTCTAGTACTTCACGTTCGCGAAGAAGAAACTGGCACTTGGGGATTTTGCCTCACGCGTTCGCGAGTGGGACTACGCGAACGCAAAGAACAATTTCCCTGTGCACTGACTGCAGAAAATCTGCAACATTTTCTAAGTTCAAAACTTCCCGAAACACATTTGAAACATACCCGAGCTCTCAGGTCTCCTAAACAAACACACGTACTTACTCAACAACATCATACGAACTTATCTGTGCGATCAAATCGCCTAAATAACCTCAAAAACAATGAATCAAACCTCAAAATCAAGAACTTTTCTCAAACTTCATCAAGTTTAAAATTTAGAAATTCAAGTCCGAATCATGTCAAACGACGTCCGTTTTTAACCAAATTTTACAGGAAGAACTTAAAACATATATAAGACCTATACTAGATACAGGAACCAAAATACGGGCCCGATACCATCGCTTTCTAATCAGATATCATTTCCAGTTTTCTTAAACATTTCCAAAAAATAATTTTTCTAAAAAATTCACTCCTCGGGATCGGGACCTCGGAATTCGATTCTGGGAATACGCCCAAGTCCCATATTTTCCTACGGACTCTCCGGGTTCATCAAATTACGGGCCCAGGTCCGTTTGCCCAAAATATTGACCAAAGTCAAATTTATTCATTTTAACATCAAAACTTAGCATTTTTCACAGAATTTCATATTTAAGCTTTCCGGCTACGTGCCCGAACCACGCACGCAAATTGAGGCAACTTTAAATGAAGTTTTCAAGGCCTCGAAGATACATAATTCAATTTAAAAGAGGCGATGACCCTTTGGGTCGTCACAATGTTTGATAGAAAAAGGGATGTATACCATCTAGGTCTGGGGATTTAAAGGGTTTAAAGAAAAATATAGCATTAGTAATTTTAGTGTTTGATAGAGGTTATTCATGCTAGTTAAATCTACAATGGTATGGCATGTAGGGTCATTCAGGATGTCATTTATGTGGGTGATGGATTTTGAAGTTTTAAAAGAGTTTTGAAAGTAAGTGAGTGTATGGTTGAGGATTAAATTAGGATCTGAAATCCAATCACCATTGTCATTTGTGAAATACATTATATCATTATGAAATTTACGGTTGGAAGCCAATTTGTAGTAGAATCTAGTGTTTGCATCATCCTAATTAAGCCAAGAAATTCTAGAGCGTAGTTTCCAAAAATCTTGCTCCATTTTAAGAATATTATTACGCTCAAGTTGTAATAGAGATTCTAATCCTTGTAAGAAAAAACTTTTTTGGTATGATGGAGAAGATTGAATTCCATTTAAACGAGCTAATAGCCTATTTTTCATTTTGAAGATATCTTCAAAAGTTTCATTTTTCCACTTGATAACTACTTCTTTAAAGGATTTATGAGCACTAATCAGATTGTTACTAGTCCAACAATGTTGATGAAGTCGGGGTGCCTACACCATATAGTCTCTAATCTAAATGGTTTACAACTATAATTCACATTTCTCAGGGTGAGTTCGATTAATAAGGGATTATGGTAAGAATGAGTCTTGGGGGGGGGGGGGGGGGGGGGGNATCGTTATTAATAAAAATTATATCAAGCCTTTACATAATTAAGCCCCTTAATTTTTTTCTATGATTTGATCGGGTATATTTGCATCCAGTATATCCTAAATCTAAAAGGTTACAATTGTTAATACTATTCAACAAGGAGTTACCACACCTACGGTTGATGGAATTTCCCCTAAATTTTTCATTTACACTAAATGTATCATCAAAATCACCCCCTAATAACCAAGGACCCATATAGTTACTATAAATATTTTCAATATTTTTCACAATTCACGTCTTTTTCTATTTTAGTACTAGCATAGATAGATGAAAATAGCCAAGTAGTTTGAGTAGGGAGTACCTCAACAGTGGCGTGCATTTCGCGGTTCCTCCTAACAATGTTGTGAACTTTCACAATACTAGAATCCCATAAGATGACCATACCACCATCTTGTCCCTCGGATGGGACCTCAATCATCTCCAAAAATGCAAAGTCATTTAAGAGAGAGACATGGTTTTCCATACGTGTTTCCAACAGTGTTACCATGCATGGTTTATTAGTATCAATAATCTACCTAAAAGTAACATGAAGGTTGTCATTGTTACCTCCCTGTATGTTCCATATAATGATATTAGATGGTCGATACATCATCACTGCATGGTTGTTGGTTGAGACATTCTTCATTCTTTCATGGAGTATTGGGTTCCTCCTTAGTGAGGGGACTAGTATCATAGCATGGTTCCATACAGTTGGATCATGTGGTGGCCTGATGTCTATCGAGCATTTGTATAGAGCCGGGGGCAGCTGAGAATATACCTTTTCTCTTGCATTTCCCTGAAGAGATACACCTTTACTTCGTTTAGACTTGAAAATTCTATTATTTCCTCTGATCCTAGCAAATTCATCTCTTCTGCATTCCCCATTTGATGATTTTCTGGTTCTGGTACATTGGGATGGGGTGCTTGAGGTAGTGCATGATTTGTTAGTGGTGTCGCATAAGCTTGGTTTTGTTCATGGTTCTTAACTGCTGCCCATGGTATGAAGATCGGGTTTAGGTTCGAGATCTCCCCTGATGGAAAGAAAGGGAGATCCATTGTCATGTTCTGAGGCTGTATAGGGTTGAAGTATGGAGGCAAGTTCCATTGGTTCCTCATTTCCTAGGCTTGGTTTGCATTCATTGTAAGAGCTTGTGGGTGGAGAGTGTTGTTCATCCATACATAGTTGAGATAGTTGTGTATGGCCATGTGTATCCCCTCGGATACTATTTGGGCTAAGAAGTATGGGTTTTAAAGATGGTTATTGTCTCCTGACCATCCAGAATCATGTTGAACGATATTGTATGGCCCATTAAATCTTGTTCTACCTAAGACAATGGTTGGTGATCTTGAGGTAGGGGAGGTTGAACGAAGAAGATCGTTTGGTTTCCTGTCTGGTTGTTCAAGTTTGGTGGTGGATTGGCCATTGTGTGTGCTCTTTGGTATCTTAGAATTTGAATAATGGTGAAACCTTCTCCTTTGGGATATTGGTATTCTTGGCATAGTTATTGCCGCAGTGTTGGTTTATATTTTCTATAGTGGATAAGTTGGTGGAAGGGGGAGGGTTTTGAGTAGTAGAATTAGCTAGATTTTTAATGATTGGATCTATTTGAATTCTTTGGTTGCTTGTGGACGATGAGATTTTAAACGGATATGGTGTAGCAATAGGGCTAGGCACGTGTTGGTCTTTATTGGCCAATCATGCAACCAAGATGTACTTGTGGTATCGGTGTTATGGGGCACCATCTTCATCCATGCAACTAATATTGTTGTCATTGGTGATATTAGAGGGTTAATTCTAGTGATTTGTGGGTCTTTAGTACTCTGTTTGTGAGCATTGCAAACGAAATTAGTCTTGTTATTATTGTTAGTAGGATGCTTATGTTGAATATGGCAAAACAATTGTCCCACATCGGTGAAGGACAAAAATTGGATGAGAATTTTCCCTATAAAAGGAGGCCTAATGTTGAGGATTTAAACACACCTCTCATTTGCCTTCTTATCTTCTTAAGGCATTTGTATCTTCTCTCTTTAGTATTATTTCACTTGTATTTTTGGAGTGAAATAAAATATTGGTTGTGTCCGAGGAGTAGGCAAAATTAGTCGAACCTCGTAAATTCTGGTGTTCATTTTATTGTTGCTTTATTGTCTTATTTATTATTTGGTGGCTGCCATAATTTTTGGTATAGTAGTTGTGACTCATTCACAATATATACATTTGGCTTCCGCAACAATTGGTATCAGAGACAAGGTACTGTCTAAGTATGCTCTGTGGTTGCAGCATAGTCTGATCTTCCACATCAGAAAAGATTTATCTTGGTAACTGAGTCAAGCTTCTGTCTGAGTATGCTCTGTGGTTGCAGCTTGGTATGATCTTCCACACCAGAAAGGAAATAATCTTGATTTGTTGTAATGATCCGATCGGTCATTTTTAAAAACATGCCCCGATCCCCCATTAACTGCTTTCCCTAAGTTCATTTCTGCTATTGTGGTTTGTCGGGACGTTCGGTATTAGGATTCAGAGTGTTTTAGGACACTTAGTCCCTAAATGAGAGTTTAAGAGTTGAAAAATGGTCCGTATTCGGAACAATGTGAAGACGACCTCGGAATGGAAATCTGATGGTTCCGTTAGCTCCGTTAGGTGATTTTGGGACTGGGAGCATGTTCGGAATGTATTTTGGAAGTCTGTAGCTCATTTAGGCTTGAAATGCCGAAGTTTGAATTTTTGAAGTTTCCGGTCCGATAGTGAGTTTTTGATTCGAGCGTCGGATTGGAATTCCGGAAGTTGCAGTAGCTCCGTCATATCATTTGGGATGTGTGTGCAAAATTTTAGGTCATTCGGACGAGGTTTGGATAGGTATTTGATCGAAAGTGTGTTTGGTTAGAATTTGAAGTTCATAGGTTTGAATCCTTGATTAATTCATATTTTCGGCGTTGTTTTGGGTGATTTAAGGATTGGTACAAGTTTGAATGATGTTATGGGGTATGTCTGTAGGTTTGGTTGAGGTCCCGGGGACCTCGGGTGTGTTTCAGATGCTCAACGGGTCATTTCCTCCTATTTTTGAACTGATGTTGCTGCTTCTGGTGTGCCTTCTTCGCGTTCGCGTCATGTCCGTCGCGTTCGCGTCATGTCCTTCGTGTTCACGAAGGCTTATTCTTGGCCACCTTGAAATCCTTCTACGCGTTCGTGTTAGGACCTTCGCATTCGCGTAGGTCTGTTTTCCCCTCCATCGCGTTCGCGTCCCCCCACCCGCGTTCACGTAGGCCACATCTGGACCCCTCCTATTTTCCTTCTACGCGTTCGTGTTTAGAGCCTCGCGTTCGTGAAGCTCTCCTCGTCCTTCATCGCGTTCGCATCCCTCCCTTCACGAATGCGAAGGGTATTTTGGGGACCTTCTATTTTTCTTCTTCGCGAACGCGTGAGACCTGTCGCGTTCGCGATGGTCTAAATGTCTGGGCAGACAGATTTAATCCCTAATTCGAGAGTTTCTTCATTTCATCACATTTTTGACTTGGGAGCTCGGTCCTTGGCGATTTTTGAAGGGATTTTCACCTGGGAAACTTGGGTAAGTGATTCCCACTCGATCTAGATCATATTCCATGAATCCCTTCTTAATTTCATCCTTTAATTTCAGTTTTTGAATGAAAAATGGGTAGAACTTCATAGACCGAATTGTTGGATTTTGAAGGAGTGTTTGACCTCCGATTTGAGAGATTTTTATATGGTTAGACTCGTGAGAGTACGAGGGTTCTGAAAATGTAAAAATTATCTGATTCCGAGACGTTGGCCTGAGGGGCATTTTGGTTATTTTACCTAATTTCGTGCTTTAGCTTTGAATTAAATTGTAGAATCAGTTGCTTGAGATATTATTTACAATGTGTGATTTAATTGAATAGATTTGGGCCATTTAGAGTCGAGTACTCGTGGCAAGAACGTGGTTGCTAGTTGATCTTGCCTAACCTTGTGTGTGGGACTTCCCCTTAGGATTTGAGTCTTCTCTGTTGATTGTAGTCCGTGTACGCGAGGTGACGATTGCGTGCTCGGATTTATTTGAGGTAAATTGTCCCTTTTAGGCTCTTAGACTTGTGAAATTCACCGAGTAAGAAGATAATATTGATACAATTGAGTTACCTGTTATTAGTTTTACTTCTACANCTGATGTAGATTATGATTCTTTGCACGTGTTTGGATCAACTGCATACTATCATGTGACAGAGTCAAAATTGGATCCTAGGGCAAAGAAGTCTATTTTTATGGGGATTACTTCTGGAGTCAAAGGATACCGCTTATGGTGTCTTATGATAAAGAAAGTAATATTCAGCAGGGATGTTACCTTCGATGAATCTGCTATGGTAAACAAGGTAACAAATGAA
>MU730303.1:0-17459 GCA_026770625.1 Nicotiana glauca
ATTTTTTACTTATTTGTAACTACTATGTGCAAACCTTACTTGCTCCCTTCTATTTTAAAGTCACAATTAAGCATGTCCGGGAATCACACTAGTGGATTTTGAGAGATGCCTAACACCTTCCCCTCGAGAAAATCTCAAGCCTTTACCCGAACTCTGGTTTTCTTTCAAAAATATTCTTCTTTTTCTTTAAAGTGTCCTAATGCACTATAATCATTAGGTGGCGACTCTTCAAATTCCATAACCCGCTTTCTCAAAAGGGAATAAGAGTTGTTTTGTCCATAATGTCGTAAACCCGATTTCTTTCTTTTAGAAGGGGGAAAAGGGGGGCCTCTGCTGGGATGAACTAGAAATACGGCAGGGACAATGCCTCCTCATATGTCCAAACTCCTCGCACTCATAGCAACTCCCCGGTGCCGGAGATGGGGACCGAAGGAACCTCTCGTGCCGGAGTGACTAGCAGATACACTCGGCATAGAAGAGCCCTGAACAGATAGAGCACGGGATGAGCTCTGAGCTGGAAGGGCACTAAGTGATGAATGGCCCTGGTGTGAACTGTGGGAACCATGACCCGATGACGCCCCTCGATAACCTGAGCGATCAAACTGACCATGTTGGAACTGTCGGCCTCTGCCGTGCTGAAACTGGCCCCTCAAAGGAGCGCCACTATAGCTACCAGATCCTCGAGGCCTCTTGGCCTCCCTCTCCTGTCGCTCCTAGCGACGGACTAACTCAATCTCCCTGGCAATATCCACAACCTCCTCGAATGTAGCACCAGTCACCCTCTCCCTGGTCATGAAAATACGGAGCTGGTATGTGAGGCCATCAACATACCTCCTGATCCTCTCTCGATGGGAACCAACCAAACTGCATGTTGGGCTAACTCAGAGAATCGCATCTCATACTGCGTCATCGTCATCTCTCCCTGACATAGCTGCTCAAACTGCCTACGCAACTCCTCTCGGTGCGACTGTGGCACATACTTCTCCAGAAATAGAACAGAGAACTGGTACCACGTAAGGGGCGCTGCACCAGCGGGACTACGCCTCTCATACGCTTCCCACCAAGTGAAGGCAGCCCCAAAAAACTGAAAGGTGGTAAATGCCACACCACTGGTCTCTAGAATCCCTGTTGTACAAAGCATCCGCTGGCACTTATCCAAGAAACCCTGGGCATCCTCTCCCTCTGCACCGCTGAATGTCGGAGGCTGGAGTCTACCAAACCACTCAAGTTGACGCTGCTCATCATCTGGCATAACTGGTACTACAAAATCCTGAGCTGGTGCAACCGGCTGGGCTGGAGGTGCCCCCGATGTATGGAGTCCCTACATAACCTGATCAAGTGTGCGAGCAACGAGGGCCTGAATATCTTCCCCGGTTTGTGAAGTAGCTGCGTCTGTAGTAGCTGAGATCGCCTGAGCCAAAGTACATACTAATAAGATCTGGGCTAAAGCCTCCTGAAGGCCTGAAATCACAATAGGCACAGCTGGTGCCTGAGTTGGTGCTGCTATAACGTCCACAACTGGGACCTAGTCCTGAACTAGGGAAGTTGGTGGATCTGCAAGTGTTGCCCCGCTGCTCTGCCCCTACCACGACCACGATCACGTCCTCGGCCTCTGGTGGCCACAACTGGTGGTACTGGTGGTTGTCCACCCTGTTTGGTAGCGTGTGTCCTCACCATCTGTGAGAGAATAGAATAACAGAAGTTTAGTACTCGGATCAACACGATAAGAATTTCAAGAATGTGAAGCTTCCTAAAGGTTCCGCAGCCTCTCGAGGATAAATACAAACGTCTCCGCACCGATTTGCGAGACTCTACTAAACCAAATCCTGACTCGCAAGACCTATGTAACCTACGCTCTGATACCAACTTGTCACGACCCCAAATATCGGTCGTGATGGCGCCTATCACATTACTAGGGAAGCCAACCATTTAACTAACCAAAACCCATTTCACTTTAACATTAAGCCATTTTCTATCACAAGTTTTAAATACGAAATTCATCATAAGCGTTAAGATAGCAGAAATATGCGGAAGCTAAAAAAATAACAAGAACTACACAGCCCCAACAATCTAGTGTCACGAGTCTAGAGCCTCTAATACAAGTCTGAAAATCCACTACATAAATAGTCTAAAAAATGCAGAAAGATAACAAGATAGAGGGGAGAAATCAGGGCTGCAAACGCCATGTAGCTACCTCGAAATCCCCGGCAAATGCTGAACAACCAAAAAGCTCTCACTCGGTCGCTCGGGAACCTGTATCTGCACACAAGGTACAGGGAGTAACGTGAGTACACCAACTCAGTAAGTAACTAAAGTAAATAAGTACTGAAAGCAGTGACAAGCAGTTCGAAAACATATCACCTTAAAATCAGTTTCGTCAAAAGAATTATCATTTCCAATTTAAAACATTAAAATCAATTATTTAGAAATATATCCAACAGAGACCTATTTAAAAGAAGAGTGAAACAATAGAAACAACATAATAGGGCCCCTCGGGCAAAGAATCACTTAAAATAGGGCCCCTCGGGCAGCCTTTCAGTTACTCGTGACTCAACTCTCGTCTCTCAGTACTCACTTTCAACACTCGGCTCATTTATATCTCATAAAGATAGAAATCATAGAAACCGATGCGGCGTGCAGCCCGATCCATATATTTATAGTCGACTACGCTCAATGGGGGGTGTGCAGACTCCGAAGAGGCTCCTACAGCCCAAGCATCATATCGCTGCGGCGTGCAGCCCGATCCAATATATACATCGCTGCGGCGTGCAGCCCGATCCACATAAGTATCACTGCGGCGTGCAGGCCGATCCATATATATGTATATGTATAAATATCCTCACAGTTGGGTTTTGCAACCTCTCTCAGTCTTTAACCTCACAGCCTCTCGGGCACAACAATGGAAATTAGGGAACTCAACCCAGACAGTCCTCACCATTATGAGAGTGTAATAAACCAGTTTTAAACATTTAAGCAGGTAAAACATGACTGAGAGTTTGCTTCTAGCAAGTAAAGTGAGGAAAATAGTAAAAATTCCCTTAAGGGTTGCTACAGGTCGGCACAAGGCCCCAAACACGGCATACAACCCATAATACAGTATAATACCCAAAACAAGGAATAATATAATATTTCCAAACCAAATACGTGGCTTAATAGTTGATGTGGAATGGACCAAGTCACAGTCCCTGCGGGTGCACGCCCACACGCTCGTCACCTAGTATGTGCATCACTGTGTTTATCAAAGCAAGTCAAATACCGGGATTTTGTGCCCTCAGTTCCAGATTTACAATGGTTACTTACCTCAAACCGGTGAAAATACTACTCCCGACGCCTTTGCCTCTCGAATCGTCCTCTACTCACGTTGAATCTAATCAAAATCAGAATCATGGCGTCAAAATATGCTAAGGGGACGAAGCACAAGCGAAAACAATCAAAAAATACCAAAAATTCCGAAATTACCAAAACTCGAGCCCCGGGCCCACTTCTCGAAACTCAGAAATTCTTACATCAATAGGTTCCTTATCTCCCCACGAGTTCATACATATCAAAAATACTAAAATCGGAGTCCAAATGACCCCTCAAATTACCATTTAAAGGCCTCTTAAACTCAAGCCCTAATCCTCCATTTTTGCTCTTTAGTTCCTTTAATTACAGCCCTAAATTCATGAAATACAACTATAGAATAAAGTTTTTGGTCCAAAATTCCTTACCTTAACGAAGTCTCCTAATTTCTCTCTTCAGAATCGCCCAAAAAGCTCCAAGGTCGAAGGCAACAATGGTGAAATAACCCAAAATCGTGAAATGAAATAACATATATGGTCTGCCCAGGCCTTTCGGCATATGCGGCCCAAAACTCGCTTATGCGGTACTGCATATGCGGTCAGCTCCTCCACTTCTGCGGAACTCACTTAACGGCCACATACCGCATCTGCGACTCTGCAGGTGCGGTCCCCATACCGCATCTGTGGTTCCTGACTCTACCTCTCCATACCGCATCTACGCCTTCCCTTCCGCACGTGCGACACCGCACCTGTGTTCCCCAAACCGCAGGTGCGAAAACACCAGAAGCAGCAATATCAGTTGCTGCAACAAATCTCCAATCTCCCCGTTAGTCACCGAAATTATCCCGAGGCCACGGGGACCTCAACCGAAAGCACGAACATAACCCAATACCTTATTCAAACTTGTTCCGATCATCAAAACACCTCAAACAATATTAAATCTACCAAATCACATCTAATTCAAGCCTAAGTTTCTAAAATCTTCCAAAACACGCTTTTGATAAAAAAAAACCCAACCAAACCACCTCCAAATGACCTGAAACTTTACACACATATCCCAAATGACATAACGAAGCTATTGCAACTCTCGGAATTCCATTTCGACCCCTATATCAAAATCTCGCCTATCAACCGGAATCGCCAAAATATCAACTTTGCCAATTCAAGCCTAATTCTACTCCAAACCTCCAAAACCCATTCCGATCACGCTCCTAAGTCACAAATCACCTTGCGAAGCTAACTGAACCACCGGAACTCACATACGATCCCTCGAACACATAATTCAACATCCAGATGATTTTTCCAACTTAAGTTTTCTTAAAAGAGACTAAGTATCTCAAACCTTACCAAAATCACTCCAGATTCGATCCAACCAACCCGATACCACAAAACACGAATAACGAAGCATAAAGAAGTAGAAATGGGAAAACCAGACCGGTAACTCATGAGACGACCGGACGGGTCGTCATACTTTCCAACCTCTAGCCATTAGTCATAGACTTACCAAAACTAGTCAAGCACATGAAAATTGAAAAAACCAAATAAATAAGGTTCTTTCTCTAAAAGAATCACATGCAAAAATCTTCTTCCATATTTTTAACTGTAATTAACAACACTAGATGTAAGACGGAAAGCAAATTTTATGGATGAGGTAGCAAATAAGATGATGAAATACAAAAAAAAATTTATATATATATATACACACATAATATTCCAAAACTCTAAGCAAAAAAATAACTTTTTCAATGGGTATAGTTGAAATTCATTGAAAACATATAGATAAGCCAATATACAAAATTTGAGGATGATTGGATGTGATTTAGACTGGTTTGGTGTCAAAATTTGTAATTAAATCGAGTTTAAAAAATTCTTCTGCGCCACATGTATCAAACATGTATCATGCATGTATCTCGCGTACCGTGTATATGTGGATATATATTTGATACACAATTGATACAAATATGATACATATGTGATACATAAATGATACATCATGTGATATACAATGGTTAAAGCTGAACAAAGAATTCAAATACCACCCTAAGATTGCTAAAGTCAATTTAGTGCACTTAGGTTTTGCTGACGATTTGTTACTTTTTTGTAGAGGGGATACACAATCAGTAAAGCAACTACACCAACAATTCAAAATTTTCTCTGAAGCATCACGGCTAATTGCAAATCCAAACAAGAGCTGCATATACTTTGGAGGTGTGGATGTCATGACTCAAAAGAAGATTATGGATATGCTGGGCTATAGCAAGGGAAAACTACCCTTCAGATATTTGGGGGTACCTTTGAGCACAAAGATCAATAATTCAATATGAGCCTCTAATTGACCGAATGCTAAGTAGAATCCAATATTGGACAACAAAGTTTCTGTCATATGCTGGGAGAGCAGTGTTAATAAAGAGTGTGCTGATTGCAATTCAAACCTTCTGGGCTCAGATATTTGTTCTACCTAAGAAGATCATTCAATTCATTGACACAATATGCAGAAGATTCCTATGGACAGGTAATGTAGAACCTACAAGGAAGGCACTGATTGCATGGGAAAAATTATGTTGTCCTAAAGTTGCAGAGGGCCTAAATTTTATCAATATGGAGATATGGAACAAAGCAGCTATATGCAAGCCTCTATGGGACATCTGTAAGCAGAAGGAAATGCTCTCAATCCAATGGCTTAATGCATATTACATAAAAGGAAAAACAGTATGGAACACAACACCAAAGAATGCATCATGGGTCATAAAGACGATATTCAAGGCAAAAAAATACTTTGAAAATGTTGTATATCAGAGGAGGAGGTGAAAAGAATGGAAAAAATATAGGAATCGCGCAAAATTTTGGTTTTATGGTTAGAAAACGTCAAAACGACGGTCATGGTGAGGTAGTGACTGTGGTTCCTTAGGTCGTATTGGATGATCCAAAATTTTTTTAGGCAATCCAGGACTGAGGGACCGAGACCACGTCGGAAGGCGTGGACACAACACACGAAAATATGGGAATCAAGCAAATTTCCACTTCTATGGCCATAAAATGCCAAAAATAAGGGGATGATCATGGCAGGGTGGTGACTGTGGTTTCTTAGTTCATATTGGATGTCCCAAAAAGTTTTTAGGCGACTAGGTCCAATGGCCTGGCCCATGGCAGAAAGTATCACGAAAATATGAGATCGGGCGAAATTCCAGTTTTATGGCCGTAAAACGCCATAAATCGAGGAATGGTCATGGCAGAGTGGTGACTCTGGTTCCATAAGTCGTATTGGATGTTTCAAATTTTGTTAGGTGATCCGGGTCTGGGGGACAGAGCCCACGGCAGAAGGCATGGTCTATAACACACGAAAATATGAGAATCAAGCAAAGTTCCACTTTTATGGCCTTAAATCACCAAAAAATACAGGACGGTCATGGCGGGGCGGTGACTGTGGTTCCTTAGGTCGTATTAGATGTCCCAAAGTTTTTTTACGCAATCTGAGTCCAATGGCCTGTCCCACGATGGAAGGCGTGTGGTATAGCACATGAAAATATGAGAATCGGCGGAATTTCAGTTTTATGGCCATAAAACGCCATAAAACGATAAAACGCCATAAAACGGAATGGTAACTATGGTTCCATAGGTCGTATTGGATGTTCCAAAGAATTTATAAGCGATCTGGGTTCGGGGGCCGAGCCTATGGCGGAAGACGTGGGCTATAACATACAAAAATATGGGAATATGACAGAATTCCAGTTTTATGACCGTAAAATGCTAAAAACGAGGAACGGTCATGGCGATGCAGTGACTATGGTTCCTTATATCGTTTTTGATTTCTTGGATAAATTTAGGCGATCCGGCTCCGGAGGCCTGGGCCCACGGAGGAAGGTGTGGGCTATAGGACACGAAAATCTAAGATTCGTGCGGAATTCCAATTTTACGGCCGTAAAACATCAAAAAACGAACAACGGTTATGGCGGGGTGGAGACTATGGTTCCTTAGGTCATATTTGTTATCTCGTACAAATTATAGGTGATCCGGTTTTGGGCCCATGGCGGAGGGTTATAGCACACGATAGTCTGGGATTCGTGCGGAATTTTATTTTTATGGCCCTAAAATGCAAAAAAATGAAGAACGGTCATAACAAGGCAGTGAATGTGATTTTTTGGTCGTATTTGATTGCCTAGGCCCACGGCAGAAGACGTGGGCTATATCACAAGAAATCTGCTATTCGTCGAAATTCCTATTTTATTGCCGTAAAATGCCAAAAAAAGGAGAACGGTCATGCTGCTGCGGTGACTATGGTTTCTTAGGTTATATTTGATGTCCCGGACGATCCGGGTCCGGAGGCCCAGGCCCACGGTGGAAGGCGTGGACTATAGCCCACAAAAATATGAGAATCGCGCGAAATTTCATTTTTATAGCCTTAAAACACCATAAAACGAGGATCGGTTATGGCGGAGCAGTGACTGTGGTTCCTTAGGTCACATTGTATGTCCCAAAAAATATGTAGTCGATCTGGGTCCTGGGGCCCGGGCCCATGGTGGAAGGCGTGGGCTATAGCATACAAAAATATGGGAATCAGGCACAATTCTAGTTTTATAACCGTAAAACGCTAAAATACGGCTGACGATCATGGAGGGGCGGTGAGTGTGTTTCTTTAGTTCATATTAGATGTCCCAAATCTTTTTTTATGCGATCCGGGTCTGGGGGACTGAGCCCACCGCGAAATGAGTGGTCTATAGCACCCGAAAATATAAGAATCAGGCAAAATTCCACATTTATAGCCGCAAAACTTAAAAACTTGGGAGACATTCTTGGCAGGGCAGTAACTGTTGTTTCTTAGGTTGAATTAGATATCTCGTAAAAAATTTAGGCGATCCGGATCGGGGGGACCGAGCCCATGGCGGAAGACGTGGGCTATAGCACACGAAAATTTTGGATTCGTGTGGAATTCTAGTTTTATGACTGTTAATGGACAAACAATGAGGAAAGCTCATGGAGGGGCAGTGACTATGATTTCTTAGGTCGTATTTGATATCCTGAACAAATTTTAGGCAATCTAGGTCGGGGGCCTGGTCCACGGTGGAAGGTGTGGGCTATAGCACACAAAAATATAAGAATCGCGCGAAATTCCAGTTTTATAGCTGTGAAATGCCATAAAATGAGGATTGGTCATGGTGGGGTGGTGATCGTGGTTCCTTAGGTCGTATTGGATTTCCTGAAAAATATGTAGTCGATCTAGGTCCGGTCGATCGAGCCCACAGCGGAAGGCGTCGGTTATAGCACACGTAAATATGGTAATTGGGCAAAATTCTAGTTTTATGGTTGTAAAATACCAAAAAATGAAGGATGGTCATGGCGGGAAGATGATTGTGGTTCCTTAGGTCGTATTGGATGTCCCGGAAATTTTTTGGGCAATCCAGGTGTCGCGCCCTGTTTTCTCGTGAAAGCGGGCTTCGACATTGTGACAACTCTTTTAAATGGGTATTAAAAGAGAAGAGTCGCCACCTAACGAATCTAAGGTGAGTTAGGGCACCTATTTGCAAATAACTCTGTTTGACTAGTCAACATCACCAAAGATCGAGTAAGGGCTCAAATTACCTCAAAGAGAAGTTGTTAGGCACTCTTCGAGGTCCACATCTGTAGGTCCCGGCCGAATTTATACTATGTGAAATTATTGTGTTAAACTAAGTTATAGGTTGCTAAGCCGTGAATTAATCCTAAGTGGTCTAGTGTATACATCAATTAAAAGCAATTCAGTAAAACTTGTCATGGAAAAGAATGTAAGAATTGTAAATCATAAAAAGTCTACTTAATACATTGAAGGGGGGCCTAAATTTTTAAGCCTGATGGATCAACTCCCGTTCAAAACCTATTGAGATTTTTATAATCAAAAGTGCAATGGCTATTCGGTCAATTTGTGTATTATGTACGCTACCCTCATTACTATCTTTAAGTTGTTACCTAAAGCGCACTAGTCGATTCTAAATCGTGCCTTAGTAAGCCTACATGTCACATTCTTATAGTCCATAAGGTGTTGGACACTATCTAAAGGGATGGTTCTAGACTTAAAGAAAATCTCAAATTTCTATTTCTATTCTTATTAGCGCCACACAAAAGAGAGCACATTGAGACTTAAACAAATAACACATAAGACATGTAAGGGCTCATGTTGGCCTCCAAATTAATTAAGAGGTCGATTAGGCTCTTAAAAATATTTTATATTTCCTAAGGTGGCATGCTTGGATTCTTTCATCTGAAATAAGCCAAAATAGGACAATGGAAGAGTATCTTCTGGAATAGGCAAAAGTCCAAACGTTTGAGCAAAAACATTATAAGTAGAGAAAGGATAAAAATTTGAAAGAAACACGTTTGAGCAAAACACTACTAGTAGAGAAACGATAAAAATATTAAAAAGAAATATGGCTGATATAGCACTATATTTAGAAGTTTTAACATACTTTTCAGAGCCGATGATACTACTCGAATTTATTAGAAGAATAAATAGAGGTATGCAAGGCAAAAATCTGATTCAGTTATATTGAAATTATTAAACTACATCTTAGTGGTGGTCGAAATGCTTTTCCGATAAAAATTCTCACACAACACATAAACACGCTTAACATAGAAGTAGCCAGCAAGTCCCTAATCCTAGCAGCCCCAACTCATTATCACATCCAATTACTACATGCTTCGTGAATAAATAAAAGGCAAAATACTTTAAATTACCCCTAAACTTAGCTTAGATTTTTAGTATCCTCTCCAAACTATGTTCGGTCTTAATTATCCTCTTCAACTTGGCCTTTTGAGAGTCATAACCCCTCTAGACGCTGATGTGGCAAAAAGTATAGGTGCACTCACCTGCTTCGTGAATTTTTCTGTCTATGTGATCTTTTTTTGAAAAATAACTTTTTTTTTATCTTTTTAAGAATATTATTTTTTAGATATATTTTTTCGAATACAATTTATAATGAAACTTGAATAGAACTACATTATTTAGGCTCAATATTTTAATTTAGACAAAAATAATAAAGTTATAATTAATCTTTTTTTTAATTTTACCTGAAAATAAAGATTTAAACTATTAAAATAAATAATCAAGGCAACTAAAAAGTTATAAAAAATACATAGTTGAAATAAATAGTCATTGTATTAAAGAAGAAATAAAAGAGTGTACAATTGCAAGAAATTACAAGTGCAATTGTACGCTCTTTTGATTTCTTCTTTTGATGCAATGACTATTTATTTCAACTGTGTATTTTTACTTTTTTAGGTAAAATCGTTAAAAAAAATTAGAGCACCATAATTTAGAGCTATATAAAAAATTATAGCTAAAATAATTAATTTTAAATTATGTATTTTTTATAACTTTTTAAATGCCTTGACTATTTATTTCAATTGTATAAATCTTTACTTTTAGGTCAAATTCAAAAAAAGATTAACTAAAACTTTCTTATTTTTTGCCAAATAAAAATATTTATCTTAAATAATGTAGTTCTATCCAAGTTTTATTATAAATTGTATTTGAAAATTTTTATGTAAAAAGTAATATTCTTAAAAAGGTTTAAAAAATGCCACATTGACGGAAAAATCCACGTGGCAGGTGAGTGCACCCACACTTTTTGCCACATCAGCATCTAGGGGTAATGACTCTCAAAAGGCCAAGTTGAGGGGGTAATTAAGACCGAACATAATTCAGGAAGGATACTAATAATATGAGCTAAGTTTAGGAATGGTTTAAGGTATTTCGTCTAAATAAAAAAAAATACAACCACAACCTAGAAATTAACTAAGTTAACTCCAAACTTCAGTTGACTCCTCGTAGGCTTCTATGCCTTGTCCCATTTTTTCACCGATTTCACAAGTTGACCCAAAAACCTCCTATTAAAATCTCCTGCCAAACGCACAAAATACACAGAGTTGTTGCAAAGACACATATGAACATATAAGAAATATTGGATCCACTCGTAAGGGGTGCTCTAAGGCCCAATAGGGTTATTACTTAATCCTAATATTTCCTATATAAGTACATTTAATGTGTATATTAAATATATTCTCTGCAGTATTTTTCCTACGCTCTTCTCTCTTAATTTCGATTAGGTTTTAAACTGTGGAATTGGAATTTGCTCCAACACACCGTGACAATCACTGCCGACCAGTAATTCCAGCCACGGTTCATCCGTTTCCGCTTCCGCTTCACGAAGAACAAGTAAGTTCTCGTTTTACGATTTACGCACTATCTAATGTGTTTGGATTAACGTGTTCCATTCATTGGTATCAGAGCTTCTGATCCGAAAAATATACATAATAGTTCTAAATTTCTATGTGAGTCTGAACTTTATGTTCATGTGTTTTTTTTAGTACGTTTACTATGCTATCGGAAATGGTTAATTTGTTTAACCTTTTGTATGCTAATTTCTTTTAGTTTAATTGAAATTAGTTTTCAATCTGATAAATAAAAGAAATAACATATACATTACTTTATCTGTTATGAATATATAACTTTGTATATATTTTTTTTTCTTGTAACGTTGATTTGAAATAATCTGATATGTTATTCAATCAGTTTCTTTTTGCAATTTTCTGAATCAACAATCTTACTCTCGTCACCGTCTGAGTTCCACCGCCGCGGCTGGTGGAGGTCGTCGAAGAAACGGCCAATAAACTCCTTTATTTTGTTTAGCCATGGAGAGGAAGAAGGTTAGAGAGCCACTGCTTCTCCTTTCTTCGTTCTCTGTAAAGCGGCGGAGCTTGGTGCTCCAATGGCGGACAGCGTTGTTCTCTTTCCCTCCTACAAAATACAAATAAAAGGGAGCTTTGTGCTCTCATGAAAATGGCAGAGGCGGCTGAGAAATAAAATAGAAGAAGAAGAAGACTAGGGTTTTCTCCTTTTTTGATTTACTAATTTAATTTAAATAAAAAAAAAAGGTTTGGAGATTAGTACTCCGTGGCTAACGGCAACAAAAGGAGAAGAGAAACACGTTTCTCTCTTCAAAAAACCCTATAAATGCTTTAATTATTTTAGTGTTTAAAATAAAATAAAGATTTTTTAAAAGGAAAATGCTCAAAGTGCTGGCAGCACTAGTGAATTGGGCTGAAGGCCCAGTTTTATTAAGATAAATTACTCTATTTAATTTATAGGTCATGGGCTAAAGGCCCACTTCGAAAAGCAATAATTTCTGCAATTTAAAGTGAGCAGATTTAAGAATTTGGGCTTATGGCCCATCTTAAAAGTTGTCATTTTATTTGGGCTAATGGCCTAAATAAAATTTAAATTAACTTCTGTTATTTATTAATAAATCCCAGATTCAAAAATTAGCCATAGGGACTTAATTTTCAGAATATAAATTTAGTATTTATATTCCTTTATGAAAATTATAATTATTTTATTATCCTTTTGCTTGAAATGTTAATCTATTTAACATTAAATTTATTTATAATTTGTTTAACATGCTTGAAATGTTAATTTTTTTAACATTAAATTTGTTTGTTAATTTGTTTAACATGCTAGCAATGTTAATGTATTTAACATTAAATTAATTTTTTAATTCGTTTAACATGCTTGGAATGTTAATTGTTTTAACATTAATTTGGTTAATTAGTTTAACACAAGCTTTATGTTAATTTATTTAGCATGAAATTAATATTAAATTAATTTAATATTAACAATACTTGTTAATTTGTTTAACATGTAAAATATGTTAGTAAATTTTATGTGAATTTATATAGCATGTAATGAATGTTAATTAGTTTGACATTAATTTTATTTGCATGCTAATATAAGTTATTTGTTAACTTATAATCCACATGGAATTATAAAATCATAATATATAATTGTGTTATCTTAAGCATGATAATTGAATAAGTTAATTTTCATAATATTTTAATTCTTGGACGATGATTGGGAACATAGTGAACTTTCGACTCCATAATTAATATACGTATTTATTAACTTAATCTATTGATGCTTAATGTCATAAATATGTATGTATGTAGAACATCGTGCCTTGCGTTATTTTTTTTATATGATCCTCATTTTATTTTGTTAAAGAATGACTACTGCTTCGAAAAACATTGTTGCTGAGCTCAACAAAGGGTTGAAACTAAATGGTGACAATTATGAAACCTGAAGCGTGAAAGTCTAGTATGTGCTAGAGGAGCAAGAGGCTTTGGAGGCCATCAACAATGTCATGAATGAGCCTGAGGAAGGCAACACTGCTCAGCATAGGCATGAGCGTGAAGCCTATGACATTTGGAAGAAAAAGAAGTTCATTGGCCGCATTACGTTGTTGAGCACCTTAGATGATGACATTCTAAGGGAGTTTAAGGATCACCAAAGAGCTATGGATCTTTGGAACGCTTTGAGGAAAAGGTTTGGTACTTGTTCCAATGCAAGGCTGAGATCCTTAACGATCAAATTTGACTCATATAAGAAACGTCCAGAACATTCAATGAAAACACATATGAGGCAAATGACAAATATGATCGGAGAGTTGAAAGATGTTGGTCATGTGTTGACTGATGAACAATAAATCCAAGTTGTCATGCACTCTTTACCTAGTTTTTGGGATCATATGAAAATGCATTTGACCCATAATGAGTGAATCACAACTCTGGAAGATGTCCGGAGATACCTTGAGTTAGAGGAGGAACGACTTGAGGCTGCAAAGCCAATAGTTGAGTTGCACATGGCAACAACCTCCAAAACCAATAGTGATTCAAAGAAAAGGAACTGGGAAAGAAGAGAGGGCCACCTCAAGTTTAGCCTGCTAAAAGAGCAAAGACTGAAAAAGGCAAGAACAGACGTCCCAAACGTGTGAAAGTTGCTAAAGTAAAATGTTATAATTGTGACAAGAAAGGTCACTATGCTAGAGATTGCTCTGAGCCTCCTAGAAAGGTATTTCATGATGCTCGAATTAGTGAACTTTGTATTTCTAGTTCTGTTTTTCTAACTGAACCTAATCCTTTGTGGATTGTAGACTCAGGAGCAACGGACCACATAGCCTGGGATTGCAATGCCTTTGTTGAATTTCGGTGAGTTCGATGTGGAGCAAAGTGGATATATGTAGGCAACAACAATAAAGTTATTATTGAAGGGATCGGTACATGCAAGTTAGTCCTGCGTGGTGGTCGAGACCTAATACTACACGATGTTCTCTTTGCACCAACAATTCGCCGGAATGTTATTTCAGTTTTAGTTTTGCTTAAGTTAGGATTTGACTTGTTTTGTCATGGCAATTCTGCCAAGTTGACTTTTGGTTCAACTTTATTTGGTTTTGGTCATGTGACCGGAGGTTTAATTAATATGGATTTGGATTATGATTCATTTAATAATAACGCTAGTTTTTCTATGTTTGCTTCTTCACATAAATATGATAGTGATGTAAACATATGGCATGCTAGACTTGGTCATATTGGCCAATAAAGAATGCAAATATTAGCAAAACAAGGTTTGTTTTCTAGCACTGGACATATAAAATTGTCCGGTTGTGAAAATTGTTTAGCTGGAAAATCTGCAAGAAAACCTTTTGGTTAGGAGACTAGCGCCGAATATCCTTTGCAATTAGTCAATTCAAACATCTGTGGGCCTATGAATGTTAGCGCTAGGCATGGAGCAAATTATTTCATCACATTTGTTGATGACTTTACCCATTTCAGTTATGCTTATTTAATTTCCCACAAATCAGAAGTAATAAGTTGCTTCAAAAGCTATATAACCTTAGTGAAAAATCAATTAGACAAGAAGATAAAAGCTCTACGAACTGATCATGGTCGTGAATATTTATAGATTCAGTTTAATAATTTATGTGATGAAAAGGGAATAGTTCATCAGTTGACTATCCCAAATAATCCACAACAAAATGGTGTTGCGGAGAGAAGAAACAGAACACTCCTAGAAATGGTTAGGTCAATGATGGCACAAGCTAACCTCCCAATTAGTTACTGGGGTGTTGTGTTGCTTACTGCTACCTTTGTACTTAACCGAGTGCCTAAAAAATCAGTTACTACCACTCCATATGAGTTATGGACTGGAAGACGACCCGACCTAAGTGTATTAAGATCTTAGGGTTGTGCTGCCTATACACATGATTCCTCTCACATATATGACAAATTGGGCTCGAGGGGAAAGAAAATTATCTTTATAAGATACTCTGAAACCTCAAAGGGTTATGTGTTTATAGGTCAGCAAGACAGTGGGAGTGTAATTGAGTTTGAATCACGAGATGTCACATTCTTAGAGGATGAGTTCCCTAAGAAGCGAGAGGTAGGTCAAGACCTAACCTTATTTGAGATAATGGATCAGGGAGTACAAAGATCACTTAATTCGAGTGGGAGAATTTTAGCAAATGATGAATTAGTTTCTCATCAAAGACCTCATTTATCATCATATGCTAATGAGAGCAATCCTTCTACTCTTAGTGGAAGTGACCAAATGGATCTTGTTCCAAGTGGGAGCGAGATGGTCACAGATCTTGTTCCAAGCGGGAGCAGGATGAATGATCTTGATCTGAGTGGGAGCAACATTGATCCAAATGGAAACAATGATGAATCACAAGTAAGACGTGGTTCTCTCAAAAAGATTCCCCGCCGACGATTTGATGTTGAAGGCGAAGAACTATTTATGATGCTCATACAAGAAGAAAACGAGCCTAAAAATGTAAAAGAGGCTCTCTCATGGCCTTCTAAGGATAAATGGACAAAAGCAATGGAAGATGAATTGGAGTCTATGAGAATCAACAAAGTTTGGAAACTATCTACTGTATTTAGATTCACAAATTTTTACTATAGAAAGGTTTTAACTTTGCTAGTTCCTAATGGCATAATCTACAATGATATGGTAAGATAACAGATAGTTATAAGATGCACTCTAAGTCACTGATTTGGCAGGAACAAGATAAGAAAGAAATTGTATCCTAGAGGCATGATATCTAAAAGCATGTCTGGACACTAAAATTCAAACCACCAAAACTGTTGCGGAAGCCAAATGTATATAGTGTGAATAAATCACAACTACTATACCAAAAATTATGGCAGTCACCAAATAATAAATAAGACAATAAAAGGAACACCAGAATTTACGAGATTCGGCTAATTTTGCCTACTCCTCGGACACAACCAATATTTTATTCCACTCCAAAAATACAAGTAAAATAATACTAAAGAGAGAAGATACAAATGCCTTAAGAAGATAAAAAGGCAAATAAGAGGTGTGTTTAAATCCTAAACATTAGACCTCCTTTTATAAGGGAAAAATCCCAACAATTCTTCTTCCCAACCGATGTGGGAGTGAAGACATTCAACAAATCTCCACCTTGGCGAAATTTCACATCTTCAATTTTCTCTCAGTAACAAATTTTGGTTGTATCTTCATCTTCAATCTTCAGTGTTCAACAATGTTGATCATATCCAAACAATGTTGAAACTTGATCACAGTCACCACTTTTGTTAGCATATCAGCAGGATTCTCTGTAACATGAATTTTCTTCACCGTGACTCCACCTTCTTCTATGATTTCTCGTACGAAATAATACCGAACATCAATGTGCTTCGTCCTTGCATGATAAACTTGGTTCTTCGCTAATTGAATAGCACTTTGACTATCACAAAAAATTGTGATACCTTTTTGTTCAACACCAAACTCCGTTAGCAACCCTTGAAGCCAAATTGCCTCCTTCACAGCCTCTGTAATAGACATGTACTCTACCTCTGTTGTAGACAAAGCAACTGTTGACTGTAAAGTAGACTTCCAACTAACCGGTGCCTTTGCAAAATTAAACACATAACCAGTAGTTGATCTTCATTTGTCCATATCACCCGCAAAATCTGAGTCACAATATCCAACTACAGACCGATTGTCTTCCTACTCAAAAACTAACCTGACATCTACAGTTTTATGAATATACCGTAGAATCCACTTCACAGCTTGCCAATGCTCCTTTCCTGGATTATGCATATATCTGTTAATAACTCCAACAACTTGTGAAATGTCAGGCCTCGTACAAACCATTGCATACATCAAGCTACCACAAATATTTGCGTATGGTACCTTTGACATATACTCTCGTTCAACTTCATCCTTTGGCGACATAGTAGTACTTAGTTTAAAATGGGGAACAAGTGGAGTATTAACTGGCTTAGTCTTGTCATCTATGCCAAAACGTTGTAGTACTCTCTTCAAATATTCTTTCTGAGATAAACAGA
>MU730303.1:18764-76037 GCA_026770625.1 Nicotiana glauca
ACAAGCAACTGTCTCTATGAGACGAACAGGTTTCGGTATTGTCCTTTTTGGTCTGCTGGTTGCTATTGATTCAAGTTGTTGTTAAGGCTCCTGAGTTGGAATCTCCTCTACTGGCTCTCCTTCCAGAGGGTAATCTTCATTTGTTTTCTCCTCCGCTTCTTGTGTAGGAAAAATAAATTTTCCCTCAAACTCCACCTGCTTAGAAGCACCATAATGTTGTTTGGTATCTTCATTTGTTACCTTGTTTACCATAGCAGATTCATCGAAGGTAATATCCCTGCTGAATATTACTTTCTTTGTCATAGGACACCATAAGCGGTATCCTTTGACTCCAGAAGTGATCCCCATAAAAATAGCCTTCTTTTCCCTTGGATCCAATTTCGACTCTTTTACATGATAGTATGCAGTTGATCCAAACACGTGCAAAGAGTCATAATCTACAACAGGCTTTCCATACCATTTTTCAAATGGTGTCTTGCCATCAATATCAATAGATGGTAGACGATTAATGAGGTGGCATGCATATGTAATTGCCTCAGCCCAAAATTCTTTGCCCAAGCCAGCATTAGACAACATACCCCGTACCTTCTCCAGCAAGGTTCGGTTCATACGTTCTGCCACTCCATTCTGTTGTGGTGTATGTCTGACAGTGAAGTGTCGGACGATGCTATCATTTTCACAGACCTTATTGAAATGATCATTTTTGTATTCACCTTGTGCGAATACACTTGATCCTCCTACCTGTTTGATTCTCCGCCATCGTCTTCCATTTGAGAAAAATTCCCAACACTTCATCTTTGCTCTTCATTGTATACACCCACACTCTTCGGGAGAAATCATCAACAAAGGTTACAAAATAGTGCTTCCCACCCAATGAAGGTGTTTTGGAAGGACCCCAAATATCAGAGTGTACATAATCCAAAATGCCTTTAGTATTATGGATCGTTGTACCAAATTTAACCCTTGTTTGTTTCCCTTTGACACAATGCTCACAAAACTCCAAATTGTAAGTCTTTACTCCTTTCAACAATCCTTGATCTGATAGAGTTTTCAAGGATTTTCCTCCAGCATGTCCCAACCGCATGTGCCAAAGCCTGGTTGCTTCTGCCTCTTTGTTGTCACTGGACGTCACTGCCGCTGTCCCAATAACTGTACTACCACGATAGCGGTACATGTTATTGTTCTTCTGATCAGCCTTCATTACCACTAGTACACCAGATCATACTCTCATCACTCCATTTTCTGCAACAATTTTAAACCCTTTTGATTCTAGGGCTCCCACAGAGATGAGATTCTTCTTCAAATCCGGTACATATCGAACATCTATTAATGTTCGAATCATTCTATCATGGTTCCTTAATCGTATTGAACCAATGCCATATGAGGTAAGAGGGCTGTTGTCTGCTGTGTGGATGACTCCATATTCTCCTTCTTGAAATTCTACTAACCAGTCTTTGTTGGGACACATATGATAGCTACAAGCCGAGTCCATCAACCATATGTCTGTTGATATTGATGACTCTGTTGTAACTAATGAGAAGTCTGAATCATCACAATCAACTATATTTGAATCTATAATGGCCTTTCCATTGTTATGTTTGGCCTTATTCTTCAACTTCGGACAGTCTTTCTTCCAGTGCCCCTTTTCTCGACAAAAGGCACATTCATCTTTGCTGGGTTTAGATCTTGACTTAGATCTTCCTTTCTTTGTCTTCGTTTGATTTTGAGGACGACCCCTCACAATTAGTGCTTCTCCTTCTCCGCCCTTCTATTTTTCTCGCTTTCTTTGTTCATAGCTGTACAAAGCCGAACAAACTTCTCTGAGAGAAACTTCGTCATTTCCACGGAGTAGAATAATTTCAATGTGCTCGTACTCATCAGGAAGTGACGCCAACAACATCAAGGCCAAGTCACCATCATCATAAGTTGTATCCATATTTTGCAAATCTGTGACCAACTTATTGAAACTGGTGATATGTTCATTCATCGTGGTACCAGGAACATAGGTGAAGTGAAACAGTCTCTTCTTCATGTACAATTTATTTTGACTGTTTTTCTTCAAAAATTTATCCTCCAGTGCTTTCCATAATTTACTTGCAGAAGTTTCCTTTGTGTATGGATATTTCTGCTCTCTAGCAAGGTAGGATCGAATGGTACCGCAAGCAACACGGTTGAGAATCTTCCAATCTTCTTCTCCAATAACATCTGGTTTCTTTTCTTCAATGGTCAGATCTAGCCCTTGTTGAAAAAGGACATCTAGAATCTCGCCTTAACACATCCCAAAATATCCTGACCCGTCAAATATTTCTACCGCAAATTTCGCATTTGACACAATTCTTGTCATAAGCGAAGATGTCAATGATGACGTATTGTTGGCACTNGTTTCCTTTCTAGTGTGGAAGATCAGACTAAGCTGCAACCATAGAGCATACTCATACAGAACCTTGACTCAGTTACCAAGATAAATCTTTTCTGATGTGGAAGATCAGACTATGCTGCAACCACAGAGTATACTTAGACAGTACCTTGGCTCTGATACCAATTGTTGCGGAAGCCAAATGTATATAGTGTGAATAAGTCACAACTACTATACCAAAAATTATAACATCCACCAAATAATAAATAAGATAATAAAACAACAATAAAAGGAACACCAGAATTTACGAGGTTCGGCTAATTTTGCATACTCCTCGGACACAACAAATATTTTATTTCACTCCAAAAATACAAGTGAAATAATACTAAAGAGAGAAGATACAAATGCCTTAAGAAGATAAGATGGCAAATGAGAGGTGTGTTTAAATCCTAAACATTAGGCCTCCTTTTATAAGGGAAAAATCCTAACAATTCTTCTTCCCAACCGATGTGGGAGTGAAGACATTCAACAAAAACAAGAAAATATTATCCAAGGCTTTCAGGAGTACTTCTTCAAATCGAAATATATTGCTATTCAATTCTAAAAAAAAAAAAGATTTTGAAATGAAAGACTCCTAATGACATTATATCCAAACAAGAACACTCGGGCAATAGGGTTGAGCATGTGAAAACAATCAAATATGATAATGTAATTGGATTTAAACAAATTTGTTTAGCCCGAAAATAGCATTCCTAAAGCATGATATCTAGTTGGCGCACACATTCTGACATGTAAATTGAAACCACATAAAGGAGAAGACAATATCCCCGACCTTTGGGTACCTTTGCATTCAGAAGATCATGCCGAGATATTTCAACACATTACTTCAAAAATTATGGATTTCCTGAGTGTTACCTATTGTTAGAAGAGCAGAATTAACCTTATAACATGCTTTATAGGCCATATACATCTAGACAGATCCGGGCAGTAGCTAGTTATCCCATAATTCTATAGTCGTGTCTTCAAACACTCGAAGTTATAAGATATATGTACAGTCAAAAAATTACACCGGGGATTTGAGGGAGCGTACCTGGCCTTCAAACTTAGCACGCTTTCGGCGGAGTGTCGCACGACACTCAGCGTGGTTAATAACACAAACACAAACGAGAATACACACATGAAAGTGAAGAATTACAGCGAGGGAGAGAACCAATCATGCTTCCTAGCAAAATGCTTTGCGCATTCAAGCATTGTGAACTTAAATAAAATTAAATCGATTAATCTACATATAACTACCGCATAGAAATTTAATGCATCGTTAAAGAAACTAACTAGTTGGAGAACGGAATAATAATATAATATGAAGATTAGTAATCCAGTAACTTCAACAGCAACAAATAGGCCAATTACTCTTCGGAATATGCCTCAAACCGTGCGAAAATTAGAACAACAATTATGAGAAACCAATACTCGAACTCGATAGGTCCCGATTGTATCGAGCAAATATAAAGACTAAAGCTCTGCCTTGATTTGTACCCCGGAAGAACAGAGGAGAATATAATAGCTATATAGTAAAAATCGTGATCCCTGATCCCTCCCCTATTGCCTTAACAGTAGTAGCATTTATAGCTAAAAATTATTAAGTTCTCAGTTAAAAGAGACATAAATTAAGGCTAAAAATAAGTACTTGACGGAATCAATTAGTAGAAATTGGAGGCCAAAACTTTGGGGAAAAATGATCTTCTCCATATAAAAAGTATCTGAATGTTTATAAAATTCGACCACCATTCGGTGACATCCACTAATTCTCCAATTTGATTCGTATACAAATCTTCCGCTAAAAATCATTCTTTAACGGAAGAATAACTTTTGATTTGGGTGATTAGGGAAGAGATTGTCTATGACATTTTGTAAGAAATAGGTAGAAGAATTAGGGAAAGGAAAGAAAGAGAATGACTAAGTAAGGGAAATGTTTCAAAGATGGGAAAGAGGGGAGCATGGTGGTTTGCCGATGTGAGCTGATGAGGAATTGGCAATATTTGATTTTGGATTAGTTTAGATAAAAGGTTTGGAAAATATTGTTAAAATATCATGCTATAGCCACTTTTCACACTGGTCAATGAAAAATAGCCAGCGTTTACCAAGTCAATGAAAAATAGCCAGCGTTTACCAAGTCAATGAAAAATAGCCACTATTTTGCTGCAACAGGGACCGTTCCAGTATAATATACGGAAGTTCTAGTGCATTTGTATACGAACTCCAGCATATTATGCTGGACCGGTATACTTTGCTAACTCCTGTAAAATTTGCGGGAGACTGGAGCACCAGTGCTCCAAACTCCAGTATATTATACTGGACAATTATACTTGCTGGAACTCCCGTAAAATTTGCGGGAGTTCCAGCATAATTATGCTTGAACTCCAGTAAAATTTGCGGGAGTTCCAGCATAGTTATCCTGGAACTCCCGTAAAATTTACGGGAGTTCAAGCATACTTATGCTGGAACTCCCGTAAAATTTGCGGGCGTATTTTTTCGGATTTTGAACAGTGTTTTCGCTCAGATTTAAAGTGACTAAATTTCGATGACTTTTGAAATTTGACTATTTTTCAACGACTAGTGGTAAATCTGACTATTTTTGAATTTCTCCCGAAAATATTGGTAAATGGCTAAATGATTTCGGCCAAGTTTGGTGGGCTACGAGATTGGGGTTGCCAGAATTGCTAAGGGGAAATTGTTTGAGTTGGTTTTGGATTAGAAATAAATTATTTAAGCTTGATGTTAGGAGCAAGATTGGGCTACTATTAAAATGTCATAGTAATAAAGTAATTAGGAGTGATATTTAATAAATAAAAAATAAGATACAAGAAGTTTGAAGAAAAAAAAAACAAATAATATTTTATATAAATGTATGAGCAAGCTAAAAAAATAAATTGTAAATGCCTTATATTTTTAAAAGTTGGTAATATGTAGTAAAAATTATAGAAATGAAAATAGTAATAATATTAATAATAATAATAATAATAATAATAATAATAATAATAATAATAATAATAATAATAATAATAATAGTAGTAGTAGTAGTAGTAATTTAGTATTTGAAATAATACATAAAAAATTCTATAAATAGTATTGTGACTCTTAAATAAAATAATAGCTCATTAGAATAATATGGAGTAAGGATGGACAAAATTGGGTGTCAACACCAGGTCCGGAGGCCCAATCCACGACGGAAGGCGTGGTCTATAGCATTCGAAAATATGAGAATTGGGCGGAATTCCAGTTTTATGGCCGTAAAACGCCATAAAATGAGGAATGATCATGGTGGGGCGGCGACTGTGATTCCATAGGTTGCATCGGATGTTCCAAAATTTTTTTAGGAGCTCCGGGTCCGGGGGCTGGGCCCACGACAGAAGGCATGGGCTATAGCACTCAAAAATATGAAAATAGGGTAGAAAGCTAGTTTTATGGCCGTAAAGTGCCAAAAAACGAGGAATGGTCATGGGGTGCGTTGAATATAGTTTCTTAGGTCGTATTTGTTGTCCCGAATAAATTTTAGGCGATTCGGGTCAAGGGCCCGATCCCACGGCGGAAGGCGTTAGCTATAGCACACGAAAATATGGGATTCGTGCGGAATTATAGTTTTATGGACGTATAACGAGGAACGGTCATAGAGGTGCAGTGACTATGGTTTCTTAGGCCGTATTTGACGACCCGCATGAATTTAGGACGAATTGGGTCTTGGGGATCGAGCCCGCGACGAAAGGCGTGGGCTATAGCACACAAAAATCTGGGATTCGTGCGGAATCCCAGTTTTATGGCCGTAAAGTGCCAAAAATGAGGAAAGATCATGGTGGGGGTGGTGACTGTGGTTCCTTAGGTTGTATTTGACATCCTGAAAAAATATTAGGCGATTCAGGATTGGAGGCTTGGGCCCATGGCAGAAGGCTTGGGCTATAGCACACGAAATTTTGGGATTCGATCGGAATTCTAGTTTTATGGTTGTAAAACGCCTAAAGATGAGGAACGATCATGGCAGGGCAATAACTGTGGTTCCTTAGATCGTATTTGATGTCTCAAATTTTTTTTAGGCGATCCGGGTCCGGGGACCCGGGCCCACGACGGAAGTTGTGCGCTAAAATATGAGAATCATGCGAAATTCAAGTTTTATAGTCGTAAACGCCATAAAACGAGGAACGGTCATGTCATGGTGGTTAATATGGTTCCTTAGGTCGTATTTGATGTCCCAAAAAATATTTAGGCGATCTGAGTCCTGGGGCCCTGGCCTTCGGCGGAAGGCGTTGGCTATAGCGTACGAAAATATAAGAATCGGGCATAATTCTAGTTTTATGGCTGAAAAATACCAAAATATGATGGAATGTCATGGCAGGTTGGTGACTGTGGTTCCTTAGGTCGTATTGGATGTCTCAATTTTTTATGAGTTAATATGGTTCTGGGGGACCGAGTCCACAACAAAATGCGTGGGCTATAACACACGAAAATATGAGAATCACCAAAAAATTCCACTTTTATGGCCGTAAAATACCAAAAAATGGGGGACGGTCATGGTGGGATGGTGGTTGTGGTTCCTTGGGTCGTATGAGATGTCTTAAAAAAATTTTAGGCGATCCGTATCAAGGGGCCCAACCCACGACGGAAGGTGTGGGCTATAGCACGAAAATATGAGAATTTATCGTAATTCCAGTTTTAGGGACGTAAAACGCCAAAAAATGATCGAACGGTCATGGTGGGGCAGTGATTGTTGTTCCTTATGTAGTATTTTATGTCTCGTAAAAATTTTAGGCGATCCGGGTCGGGGAGAATGGGCCCACGGCGGAAGGCATGGGCTATAGCACACGAAATCTACGATTCGCGTGAAATTCATGGGTTATTGTCGTAGAACGCCAAAAAAAGAGGAACGGTCATGGAGGTGCGGTGACTATGGTTCCTTAGGTCATATTTTGATGTCCTGAAAAATTTTTAGGTTATCTGGGTCCGGGGGCGCAGGACCACGTTGGAAGGCGTGAGCTATAGCACACAAAAATATGAGAACCGCATGAAATTCCAGTTTTATAGCCGTAAAATGCCATAAAACGAGGATCGGACACGGTGGGGTAGTGACTGTGATTCCTTAAGTCGTACTGGATGTCCCAAAAAATATTTAGGCGATTCAAGTCCAGGGCTCCAAGCCTACGGCGGAAGGCGTGGGCTATAGCACATAAAAATTTATGATTCGTTCGGAATTTCAGTTTTATAGCCGTAAAATTCTAAAACACAAGGAACAGTCATGGTCGTGCAGTGAATATGATTTCTTAAGTCATATTTAATATTCTGGACAAATTTTAGGAGATTCGAGTTCGGGGAACCGAACCCATAGCGGAAGGTGTGGCCTATAGCATTGGAAAATTTGGGATTCGTGCGAAATTTTAGTTTAATGGCCGTAAAATGCCAAAAAGTGAGCAACGGTCATGGCGGAGTAGTGACTATGGTCCCTTAGGTTGTATTTGATGTTTCAAAATTTTTTTAGGCGATCCGGGTCCAAGGGCCCGGGCCCACGGCGGAAGACGTGGGATATAACATACAAAAATCTTGAATTCCTGCAGAATTCCTGTTTTACGGCCATAAAATGCCAAAAAATGAGGAACGATCATGGCGAGACAGTGATTATTGTTCCTTATTACGTATTTGATTTTTTGAAAATTTTTTAGGTGATTCGGGTCTAGGGTCCGGTCCCTCAACGAAAGGTGTGGGTTATAGCACACGAAAATCTGTGATTCTTGCGAAATTCTAGTTTTATTGCCGTAAAACGCCAAAAAATAAGGAACGGTCATGGCGGTGCGGTGACTCTGGTTTCTTAGGTCGTACTTGATATCCCAGACAAATTGTAGGCGAATACGGGTCTGGGAGTTCGGGCCCACGGCGGAAGGCGTGGGCTATAACACACAATAATATAAGAATCGTGAAAAAATCACGTTTTATAGCCGTAAAATGCCATAAAACAAGGAAAGATCATGGCGGGACGGTAATTGTGGTTCCTTAGACCAATTGGATGTCCCAAAATTTTTTTAGGTGATCTGAATCCGGGAGCCAGGGGCCCCAGCCTACTAAGAAGGCGTGGACTATTACGCACGAAAATATGGGAATCGTGCAAAATTTTGATTTTATGATCAGAAAACGGCAAAAAAAAATATACGGTCATGGTGAGGCGGTAACTGTGGTTCCTTTGGTCATATTGGATGTCCCCAAATATTTTTAGGCAATCCGGGATCGGGGTACCGAGCCCACGACAAAAGGCGTGGACTATAGCACACGAAAATATGGGAATCAGACAAAGTTCCACTTTTATCGCCGTAAAATGCCAAAAATAGGGGGACGATCGTGCAGGGTGATGACTATGGTTCCTTAGGTCGTATTGGATGTCCTAGAAAGTTTTTACGCATTTCAGGTCCAGTGGCTCGGCCCACGGCAGAAAGCGTCACGAAAATATGAGAATCGGGCGAATTTCTAGTTTTATGGCGGTAAAATGCCATAAATCGAGGAACTGTCATGAAGGGGCGGTGACTATGGTTCCATAGGTCATATTTGATGTTTCAAAATTTTGTTAGGCGATCCAGGCTTGAGGGACCGAGCGTATGGTGGAAGGCATGAGCTATAGCACACGAAAATATGAGAATCGGACAAAATTCTACTTTTATGGCCGTAAAACGCCAAAAAAGGGGGACAGTCATGGCGGGGTGGTGACTGTTGTTCCTTAGGTCGTATTAGATGTCCCGAAAATTTTTTACGTGATGGGGGCCCAGCCCACGGCGGAAGGCTTGGGCTATAGCACATGAAAATATGAGAATCGGGAAGAATTCCAATTTTATGGTCGTAAAACACCATAAAGTGAGGAACGATTATGGTGGAACGATAACTATGGTTCCATAGGTCGTATTGGATGTTCCAAAAAATTTATAAGCGACCTGGGCCGGACCTACGACGGAAGGCGTGGGCTATAGAACACAAAAATATGGGAATATGGCAGAATTCCAATTTTATGGCCGTAAAATACTAAAAAATGAGGAACGGTCATGGAGATGTGGTGACTATGGTTACTTATGTCGTATTTGATTTGCCGGATAAATTTTAGGTGATCCGGATCCGGGGGCTTGGTCCCACGGCGGAAGGCCACACGAAAATCAAAGATTCGTGCAGAATTCTAATTTTATGGCCGTAAAACATCAAAAAATGAGGAATGGTTATTGCGGGGCGGAGACTATGATTCCTTAGGTTGTATTGGATATATCGGACAAATTATAGGTGATCCGGTTCCGGGGGCCTAGGCCTATAGCGGAGGGCTATAACACACGAAAATCTAGGATTCGTGCGAAATTTCAGTTTTATGGTCCTAAAAGGCCAAAAAATGAAGAACGATCATAAAAGGGCAGTGACTGTAATTTCTTAGGTCGTATTTGATTGTCGAGCCCACGGCGGAAGGTGTAGGCTATAACACAAGAAATCTGTTGTTCGTGCGATATTTCAGTTTTATTGCCGTAAAATATCAAAAAAGTGGAACGATCATGGAGATGCGGTGAGTATGGTTCCTTAGATCATATTTGATGTCCCAAAATTTTTTAGGTGATTCGGGTCGGGGGGCCTAGGCCCACGGCGGAAGGTGTGGGCTATAGCACACAAAAATATGAGAATCGCGTTAAATTCTAGTTTTATAGTCATAACACGCCATAAAACAAGGATCGGTCATGGCAGAGCGGTGATTGTGGTTTATTAGGTCGCATTGGATGTCCCAAAAAATATGTAATCGATCCGGGTTTGGGGGCCCGAGTCCACGGTGGAAGACGTGGATTATAACACACGAAATATAGGAATCGGGCAAAATTCTAGTTTTATAGCCATAAAACGCTTAAAACGGCTGACGGTCATGGCAAGGTGGTGGGTGTGGTTCTTTAGTTCATATTGGATGTCCCAAAAATTGATTTATGCTATGCGGCTCTTGGGGACTGAGCCCACCGCGGAAGGCGTGAGCTATAGCATACGAAAATATAAGAATCAGGCAAAATTCCACATTTATGGCCGCAAAACATAAAAACCCGAGAGAAGGTCATTGCGGGACATCGATGGTGGTTTCTTAGTCCGGACTGGATGTCCCAAAAAATTTTTAGTCAATCCGAGTCCAGGTGACCGAGCCCATGGCGCAAGGCGTGGGCTATAGCACACGAAATTTGGGATTTGAGCGGAACTCCAATTTTATGGCCGTAAAAGGCTGAAAAATGAGGAACCCTCATAGCGGGGCAGTGACTATTATTTCTTAGGTCCTATTTCATATCATGGATAAATTTTAGGCAATCTGGGTTTGGGGTCCTGGGCCCACCATGAAAGGCGTGTGATATAGCACACAGAAATATGAGAATCGCGCGAAATTCCAGGATCGGTCATGACATGGCGGTGACCGTGGTTCCTTTGGTCGTACTGGATGTACTGAAAAATATGTAGGCATTCTATATCCGGGGGACTAGGCGCGCGGTTGAAGGTGTGGGCTATAGCACACGTAAATATGGGAATTGGGCAAAATTCTAGTTTTATGGCTATAAAATGCCAAAAAATGGGGGACGATCATGGTGCGGCAGTGACTGTGGTTCCTTAGGTCGTATTTCATGTCCCGAACAAATTATAGGCGATTTAGGTCCTCAGGCCCGGGCCACGATGGAAGGCGTGCACTATAGCACATGAAAATCTTGGATTCGTGCGGAATTACAGTATTATGGCCGTAAAAAGCCAAAAAATGAGGAACCGTCATAGATGGACAATAATTATGGTTTCTTAGATCGTATTTGATGTCTCAGAGAAATTTTAGGCTATCTGGGTTCGGGGCATGGGCCCACGACGGAAGGCGTGGGCTATAACACACAAAAATATGAGAATCGTGTGAAATTCCAGTTTTATAGCTGTGAAAAGCCATAAAACGAGGAACGATCATGGCGGGACAATGACGGTGGTTCTTTTGATCGTATTGGATGTCCCTAAAAATATTTAGGCGATCCTGGACCGGCGCCCCAGGCTCATGGCGGATGGCATCACGATAATATAAGAATCAGGCGAAGTTCCAATTTTATGACCGTATAACGCCATAAATCGAGGACTAGTCATGGTTGGGCGATGACTGTGGTTCCATAGGACGTATTGGATGTTTAACTTTTTTTAGGCGATCCAAGTTTGAGGGACCGAGCCCACACATGAAAATATGGGAATCAAGCAAAATTCAACTTTAAGGGCCGTAAAATGCCAACAAACAGGGGACGATCGTGGCAGGGTAGTGACTGTGGTTCCTCAGGATGTATTGGATGTCCTAGAAAATTTTTAGGCGATCGGTGTCAGGGGGCCCGGCCCTCGGCGGAAGGCGTTGGCTATAGCATAAGAAAATATGACAATCAGGCGGAATTCAAGTTTTATGGCCGTAAAATGCCATAAAATGAGGAACGGTTATGGAGGGGCGGTAACTGTGATTCCATAGGTCGTATTGGATGTTTCAAAAAATTTATAGGCGATCCCGGTTCGGGGGCTGGGCCTACGGCGGAAGGCGTGGGTTATAACATACAAAAATATGAGAATCTGGCAGAATTTCAGAATTATGGCCGTAAAATACTAAAAAATGAGGAACGGTCATGCCGATGTGGTGACTATGGTCTTAGGTCGTATTTGATTTATCGGATAAATTTTAGGCGATTCAGGTCCGGTGGTCCAGGCCCATGGCAGAAGGTGTGAGTTATAGCACACGAAAATCTGGGATTCGCGTGGAATTCCAGTTTATAGCCGTAAAACTCCAAAAATCGAGGAATAATCATGGCGGTGTGGTGACTATGGTTACTTATTTTGTATTTGATGCCCCGAACGAATTTTAAGTGATTTGGGTCCGGGGGCTTTAGCCTACGGCGGAAGATTTGTGCGGAATTCTAGTTTTAGGGCCGTAAAATGCCAAAAAATGAGGAACGGTCGTGAAGGGGTGGTGACTGTTGTTCCTTAGGTCGTATTTGATGTCTCTAAAAATTTTTAGGCGATCCAGGTCCAGAAGCCTGGGCACACGGCGGAAGGCATGTGATATAGCCCACGAAATTTGGGATTCGTGCTGAATTCCAGTTTTTTAGCCGTAAAACGCCAAAAAATGAGGAGCGGTTATGGTGGGGCGGTGACTATAGTTCAAGTCGTATTAGATGTATCGAAAATTTTTAGGTGATCGGGCTTCGAGGGCTGGGCTCACGGCGGAAGGCCTGTGCTATATATGATTCTGCTATTTCGTTCTTAGTTACTTAGTCGAAGTTTTATCTTACTTAGACTACAGGCTTGATGTAAATAGGAGTGTAGATGGTCAACATCTACTTGTTGTGTAAAATCAGTTTTTGGAATGAATAGAAATGCTATTTACCAAAAAAAAAAAAAAACAATGCGAAATTGCTTATTAATAGTTTGCCACTTGGCTTAACCACAATGCCAAGTATATATGGTAATTTTATTCTTTTAATATATATATATATATATAAATATATATTTTTAAAATTATAAATTAATTCGATAAACCTACGACCAAAAAGCAAGGGCGGGATTTACATTATAAAAACTTTATAATTTCAGATGTGATTTTTTAGAATTTGTAACTTCAAAAACTTTATTTGATATTCCAAAAACTAAATACTTAAAAATTAAATTATATTTAAAATTGGTATATAATTTACAAAGAAAAGAAGTAAAACTTAAAAAGGCAAGAAAAAGAAAATGATTCGAAGTGGGATGGGAATATCGAGGAGATATCTCGCGGGAAGCACCGCCTCCATGATACTTTAAAAAAACACAATAACTTATCACTTTATATTCCTTTTTCTTTTTTGCACCATTGCAGATCTCGCACTCCGTACACGGATTTTCTGTCTCTTTTCTTCTATTTCCTTTTTTAATTTTAAAAATAAATAAAATATTGTACATTTGATATGATATTTTTCTCTGTCCTCTCTATTAAACTCATACAACCCCCGTCTTTGTAAACCTTCTTTACTCCTCTCTTAAAACTGACCGTTTCTTCTCTCTCTATATATACATTTTTCCCCCTTCATTTCTTCTCTGTTCCTTTATTTGAATCTTCTTCGTCAAACTAACCAATACTCTTTCGTACACCTCCTCAGGTAAACATCTCACTATCTTTGTTACGTATCGCTCATAATTTTGCGAGTTAATTTTTTTTTTTTTGTCTTGGAAAAAATTGCTTTGCCTGTAGTTTGTATAATTTATAGCACAGTAAATACTATTAAGCTTGATTTTTTATTCTATTATGTGTAGATCTGTCAAAGAAATAAGGAAGTATCCGATTTTTTTGACAATTAATATATAGATGTAATTTATAGGCGAAGTGTTTGTCTGCAGTAGAGTCGTATTGAGCTGGAAATCTACTCGTTTGTCGTAAAATAAGCTAAGTTCTTACAAAGTTGTGACATGATTTGAAGGTGATTTTTTAGATCCAGGTTTCCCTATATTTTTTACTATCCTTTTTTCCCCGGTGATTTCTCAGTTGTTTCAACGCAGAGTTAAATCGCCGGTTGATATCGGCATGACGATTTCTTTGAAATCTGATTTTTCGACTCTAATATACATCTACAGTAGTATATTTGACAAATATTTTAAATTCATATGAAGCTGGAAATTTACGCATTTTTGTGTAGTTGATTTGCATAGTTGTATAAATTTGTCGCATGATTCGTAAGTATTGAAATTTTAGATCTACGAATCCATTAATTTCTGTGTTTTAATTTTTCCGGCCTTCTCTGGTTGTCTCAACGGAAAAGGTCAAAATCTCGGCCTTTTGAAGCTTTGACCAGATCTATAAAATTTTCAACTTAATAATTCAAGGAATTTTTTTTTATTTTTTTATTCACTTTATGTTACTGTTATCTTTAGATCTGTGAAGTAAAATCTTCATTTGAATTGGTGCAGGCGTTGTTTATATAGATTTTGTCTGAAAAAATGAATCACTGTGCTATTCAACAAAGTAATTTTGCCGCTTGTGAAGAGATGATGATACGCTCCTATTCCTCAATTTCCGATAAGAAGGACGCCGTTGTTTGCCCTAAGCCCCGTCGTCTCGGCGGCGGCCCTATGAGACCTCTCAGATGGCATCAGCAAGACTTTTGTGATTCAAGATCTGGAGCTGATTTATTGGATATCATCCTCACAAAGGTAGGTTTATCACCTTGCTCAGTACTTTTTTTAGTTTTTTTTTGGTTATAATAATCCTAGTATGTGTACGTGGAATCCATTGATTTGAAAAGCGAAAAATAAAAATAAAATAAAATAAAAGGAGCGTATTTGTGGACCTATGGAAAAGGGTTATATGTCGAAGTCCAAGTGTGTGGGCACCATGTTCTCGTCGGTGCTAGTTGTCGAATGTGAATCTCATGTTATGCTTCTCATCGAGTGGCTTTGAAGCAATGGACATGTCATGATTGATTCACTTTCTATTTTTGGCCTTCCTCCATTTAAATTCAGTAAAAATCAAATTGAATTTAGGCTAATTATATAATATGTTTATGGTGTTAAAATATCATGGTATAGCCAGTTTTTACACTGGTCAATGAAAAATAGCAAGCGTTTACCAAGTTAATGAAAAATAGCCACTATTTTGCTGCAACAGGGACCGGTCCAGTATAATATACGGGACTTCTGGTACATTTGTCTACGAACTCCAGCATATTATGCTGGACCGGTATACTTTGCTAACTCCTGTAAAATTTGCGGGAGACTGGAGCACTGGTGCTCCAAACTCCAGTATATTATACTATATAATTATACTTGCTGGAACTCCCGTAAAATTTATGCTGGAACTCCCGTAAAATTTGCGGGAGCTCCAGCATAGTTATCCTGGAACTCCCGTAAAATTTACGGGAGTTCAAGCATACTTATGCTAGAACTCCCGTAAAATTTGCGGGCGTATTTTTCCGGATTTTGAACATTGTTTTCGCTCAGATTTAAAGTGGCTAAATTTCGATAACTTTTGAAACTTGGCTATTTTTCAACGACCAGTGATAAATTTGGCTATTTTTAAATTTCTCGCGTTTATGGTACTGTAACTTTTTGCCTTATATGCATAGTCCACGTCAATGGAGTTACATGGTTAGTGCGAATTGATATAATTGACCTTAGTTTGTTTGGGATTGGGGCGCGGTTATATATGCATCCTCTGTGTCAAAAGTTCTTTAGATTCATCTGCTGATTTTTGGTGTTGAAAATTTTACAGAGTGGTGGAGTTGATCAACCAGCAGCACAAGTAGCCTCGTCGCCTCCATATTTTTGTGGGTCGCCGCCGAGAAGAGTATCTAACCCTTTAATTCAAGATGCACGATTTGGTGATGAAAAGGTCACCCCAGTTTCGCCACGGGCAATACCAATTCCCTCCGGATTGGCTTCGTCCCCATCATCGTCCGCCAGGAAAGGTGGATGTGTGAGCAGGGCGAACTTTGGCCACAATCCGGCTGTGAGAGTTGAGGGTTTCGATTGCCTTGACAGGGATCGTCGTAATTGCAGCATCCCTGCTTTGGCTTAAGAAAAAACCTTAATACCAATCCAATACTGAGAAAAGTACATAGAGGAAACTTGAAGTTACACGAACGAGTCATCAGCTTTTGTTTTAACTAGCGGCAGCAGAAGAGTTTGAAGATTTTTGTCGACTGAGAAACTGAAGAAAAATCCTTTTGGCTAGTGTAAATATGTCCAAAGGGTCTATGTAAGTAAATTGTAATATAGTGTCTTTGTCTCTGTAAGTAAATAAGAGTCGTTATTAACAATGTAATTAGAGGCGAATTAGCGTAATTTAATGAGTTTTTTAAGTGAGGTGGTCCTGACCCTGTTGTAATGATGTATGTGATGGGGTCGTGAATGTCGATATGGGGGCCATAATCGAAGAGAGTTTGTAAAGAGAAGGAAAAATTAGGTGTGGAGTGGAATCAATTCACTTTGTAAATGTAAGATATATAAAAATCGTTTACGGCTTTGATTCTTGCGTTGCATCATTGCGTGTGGTGAATCTATATCCATCACTTTCCTCCCGTTGCAATTCAATATTGTGGTATGACTATGATTGATGCTTTGCTTGTTTGGCACGCTCAAAGCGTATCACTCAATTTCAGAGTCCCACCCTCAACTGATATGGAGTATCACTTTTTCTTTTACATCCTTTCCTTCCTGAGTTGGAAATTTTAGTTTTTTCTTAAAGGGATCAAGGGGGAATTTGCATCCCCTGTAGAATCCGAAAATGTGCTCCAGTATTTAGGCTATCACTATTACATTTCAAAATAGTGAGCCGGGGGTCTTTCGGAAACAACGTTTTTATACCTTCAGTATAGAGCTAAGGCCTGCATACAGATTACCTTTCCCAGACCTTTAGAATTTTACTGGGTTGTTGTTATTATTGTACTATTACATATCAAAATAGTTCTATGAACAGTAGTTAATGTTTCAAATATCTAAGTAATGCGAAAAAGCTGATCTGACTCACGTCACTAAGGAGATTCCTTAGTTAAACCAAGCCTCCAGCAGTTGAGCACTTGAGCTGGTGTCCAAGTCCATTTTTTTAAAATCTTAGAGCATCTCCAACCTTTGCATTATTTTTTACACAAACAAATAATAATATTCTTTTTATATTTTCTCTTTTTTATATTATATTATTTTCTTTTATTCAAATTTATTTCTATTTCATAAAAAATTCCTTCTTTTTCCTTTTTTACATATTCATCCCATATAATTCATATTCATTTTTATATAACCATTTAATATAAAATTATTTTATACCATAAAATTTTAAATAATATAAATTGTAAGCATATATTATACATTATACATATTGATAGATAATTCAAATAAATATGAAATCATTGACAAGATATAATTAAATAAATATTACATTATGGTAAATTTTGTTTAGTTTTTACATAAATACTAAACTTTCAGGATTAGTATGTTGCTCTCATAAATGCTCTATTAATGCATTACAAAGTGTAAAATGAGCATCTTTGTCCTTAATTTTTTTTTTGTGTTGATCTAACAACATATTATATTTTAGATTTGCACTTTTTATTTGGTTTATGATTATATATTTTTATACAATTAAAACTTATAATTTTATATAAAAATAATATATACGAAAATTAATTTATAAAAATTATAGACCAAAATTAAAATATAGAAGTAGTATTATAAACATAATACATAAAATTATAAGTAATTACAAAATTTATAATATATTAAATTAAAAGTGTTATAAAATAAAATATTGATAAACAATAATATTTTTGATGAATAATCTTACATCAAATTTGGTAACACTATTCACACCCCAAAATGTTGTAAGGAATAGTATTGGGTTGGAGCAGTAAAACATCAAATCTTACGCTAAAATAGTATTTGGCATAAAATATGGTGTTGGGTTGGAGATGGTCTTAATACGGGTAAGATCGGTTAATGAGATGATACAGCTGTTCATCGTTGAAAAAGAGCTCAAATCACTAGCTAAGGCCCTTATACACTGAGGAATATGGGAAGTAAAGTTACAGAGAAAACTAAGACGGTCTCGCGTGATTTAAAATTTTGAAAGTTGTAAAAATTAAATAATTGAAGAGGGAGACAAGAGCATTGTATTGGATGAGTTGGAATACTTGGAGCAACATCGAGATTTTGGGTACTGTTGTAGACGCATAAGATGGGGGAGGTTGAAGGGGCTATGCACAGGATGAGTAGGGGTAGAGCAATCGGTCTAGACGAGATCACCATGGAATTCTGGAAGAGCATGGATAAGGCGAGCTTGAAATGGATCTCTAGACTATTTAACGTCATTTTTTGGACGAAGAAGATGCCTGGTGGAGTACGTTCGTTTCGTTGTACAAGAACAAGAGGAATATCCAAAACTGCAATAACTATAGGGGGATCAAGTTTGCTGAGCCATACGATGAAAGTTTGGGGGAGGGTGATAGAAGGGATGATGAGGAGGAACGTGTCTATTTCCAAGAACCAGTTTGGTTTCATGCTGGGACCGTCGGCTACTAAAGCCATTGACTTTGTGAGGAGATTTGTGGAGCGGTATATGGCGATGAAGAAGGACTTGCATATGGTATTTATTGATCTAGAGTGAACTTATTACAAAGTCCCGAAAGAGGTTCTAGAGATATTTGGAGGCTGAGAGAGTGACTGTAGTGTATATTCGAGTGATCCAGGACATGTATGATGGAGCTAACACACGTTAAGGATAGCAAGAGGGGACTTCGCTTACTTTCCGATTGAGATGGGGTTCCATTTTTGTTTTCCTTGGCAATGGACGTATTGACATGATACATTCAAGGGGAGGTGCCTTGGTGCATGTTATTTTCAGATGACATAATTCTGATTGGTGAGACGCGTGGTGGTGTTAAAGGAGAGGATGGAAGTCTGGAGACATACCCTTGAGTCTAAAAGTTTCAAGTTGAGCAGGACCAAAATAGAATACTTAGAGTGCAAGTTCAGCGGTTTTACCTAGGAAGCGGACTAGGATGTGAGGCTTGGAGACGCAAGTCATTCCCATGAGAGAAAGATTTTTAAGTACCTTGGGTGTGTGATTCAGTGTGATGGGGAGATTGATGAGGAGATCATACATTGTATCGGAGCTGGGTGGACGAATTGGAGACTTGCTTCCGGTGTCTTGTGAGATAAGAATGTGCCATTGAGACTTAAAGGTAAGTTCTACAAGATAGTGGTTAAACCGACTATGTTGTATCGGGCATAATGCTTGCTAGTTAAGAACTCCCATGTATAGCAAATGAAAGTAGCTGAAATAAGGATGTTGAGATAGATGTGTGGGCACCCAAGGATGGATAGAATTAGGAATGAAGTTATTCGGGACAAGGTAGGTGTGACTCTTGTGGAGGGAAAGATGCGAGAGGCGAGGCTGAGATGATTCAGGTATGTTAAGAGGAGAAGCACAAATGCGGCGGTCAGGAGGTGTGAGAGGTTGGCCTTGGAGGGTAAGAGGAAGGGTAGATGTAGGCCAAAAAAGTCTTGGGGAGAGGTAATAAGGCGGTATATGGTGTAACTTAAGCTAATCGAGGACATGACCTTTTATAGGAGGGTGTGAAGGTCGAGAAATAGGATAGAAGGTTAGTAGGTAGTTGAGCGTTTCCCTTTATTTTCCCTAATTCAATAGTATTAGTGTTAGTATGATATCCTTTTTAACCTTAGTTTGCTATTTTCATATATCTTGTACTGTTATTATTTGCCATCAGTATTCCCTTAGTTTGCTATCACTATTTATCTTGCATTGTTATTACTTGCTATCAGTACTTTTTTCATCTTCTCCTTTGCTATCTTGAACTTAGTTTTCTAAGTATTCTATATTACTATTACTTGCTATCGGTGCTTCTTCCATTTTTTCTTTAGCCGAATGTCTTCTGAAAATAATTTTTCTACTCTTTTAGGGTAGGGTAAGGTTGCATACATTCTATCGTTCCTAGACCCTACTTGTGAGATATATCGGTTGGTGGTTGTTGTTGTTATAAAAATTATATAATAGTTATTGAGACACGTCCCATTGAGTCCCACACAACCAAGAGTTCTACATATAATGGTTAGGATAGGATAGCTATCAGTTAGTATTCTGTATAATTACTCTACTGTAATCTCTATCTCAATCTCTAGCCAAGATGTCAATGTATAATACGAGGTTGTGTACACAAGATTGTCAAGGAAATAATATACCTCAGTGAGGTCCTTCGTATAAACTTTTCTGTGTATTTTTGCGTTCTAATAATAGTAATAGAGTTCAAGCATCTTAATACATTACAAAGCAAAATATGTCATGTAAATTGAAATGAATTGAGTGGAGTAGTTATCCAAGCGTGTTGGAGCATTTGGAGAAAGTTTTGGTTTAAAAGGGATGAAATAAGACTAAGAGTCCGTTTGGATTGACATATTTTAAGCGATTATTAACTCAAAAAAGCATGCCATAAGTTAGGAATTCTAACTTTTGGCTTGTTTTTGTTACTTTAGCTTAAAAACAAATGCTTAAAAATACTTTTTACTCTATCTAAACACGACAGAATGACTTAAAAATTATTTTGGCTTAAAAATACTTAAATAAGCCCATCCAAACGGGCTCTAGGAGCTGCAAAAGTTGATCTTCACTAATCTTGATGTTAAAATTATATGCCAGCTTCCTCTGTGTTTGGGCAGGATCAAATTTTTATTTACAATTGTTTCCAGAACCTCTAAACATATGAGTACCATTGCTCTAGTATTTTTCTTTTATCTTTATATGTAGAATAATTTTGTCCTGCTCCAAATAAATTGCCTCCACTAATCTGTTGCCAGTGTCATACAAGGGTAAATCTTGAAGAACAAAAGGCGAAATTTCTTTTTCACTGTTTAGTATTTACCCAAATGATAATATGGGAATCAAACACTCGATAACAAAGGGTAGTTTGGAAGTTTTGCACAGTGTGTGTACATGGAAATTCCAACCAACACAAAAGTCAAACGTGGCGGGAATGGCTGCGGAAGCGGAACTGTTTGGGCAGTTGTGCGTTACAACTAAGACACTACTATTAATTTGACTATTCATTCAATGCATAAAGAATTTGGCAGTTCCAACACTCTGAAGACAGCAGCAACATTATCGACGGATTCAAGTCAAAGCACTAACTCCGGTCTATTTTAAATGCTATTTAAGGTTTTCACATACCATAATTTTATAACGCTGGTTCTAAGGTTTATTTAACCGAATTAAAGCCATCTTGAAAATGGATTTAGGTGTAATTGGGTATAATTATACAGTTTGACATATTTGTTTAACCAAGTAATTACTTGACCAACATGAAATTGAATATAATTGAAAGGGTATAATTGCACTCTTCAATTCTCAAGAAGAGATGCGAATTGATGTTAATTACACTGTGTAATTACAAGGATGCTTTGTAGTTTCTTTCCTTTTTGTTTTTATTTTAATTTATTTTCTTGATAACTTTTTATTTCTATTATTTTAATTTTATTTTTTACTTTTTAATTTCTTTTAAAAATTTAAAATATATTTTTCTTTGCATTATTTATCTTTTATTTCTCTTTCTTTACTTCTTGTGATTCTATGTAATTGCTTATATATATATTTTTTTCTTATTCTATTTCTGAAACTACACCTCCTAATATTAGAAATAATGAGTCATTAATAAACTTGGTATATAATGAGTGATGCACTTAAAATGAAATTTTATTAATTGATAGATTAGTTTTGTCAAACATTGATTAATGTTATGACACTATATTTATAAATATCAATTTATTTTATCAAACATGAACTCCATGATGTTCTTACAAAACGTATATTATTAGTTTTTGTAAGTATCTAAACTAAATATTATTAATTTCAAAAATATACTATATAAATTATTTTTAGAATATTAGTTATAAATATATGATTACTAATTAATGTATATTTACAAAAAAATGTACATCTTAAATATCAAATATAATATTATTTATACTTAAAAAAATTATATGCATATATTTATTATAGTAATTTTTAAGTTTTGATAATTACTTAATTTAAAATTTAATCTAACTGTGTAATTAAATTTGTGCAACCAAATAGTAAACTTGTAATTACACTATGTCAAACAAATAGGTTATCATAATTACATAATTGTGTAATTACTAGGCTGTATAATTACTACCATAGTAATTACACCAATTCCAATTAAAGAATGACTTTCCAAACGGACTCTAAATCTCCTCGAATTTTCCTTTATTTCTATTCTTACTGTTCAAATCATTTATCGGAGTATTGATAGATATGAAAAGAATAATTACTGTGGTTTTCTAAAACAACACTCATTTTAGACCAAATTTAAACTAAAACAATATTTAAGATAGACGGAAGTAGTATTACATATATAGATATCAAGACTTCCACTGTTTCTTTGTGATGACTGATGACTGATGACTAATGATGAGTACTATTTAATCATATACAGTATAATTCGAGCAGAAGATATCGAATGGGTTGGATCTTACTACTGATGCAGGATATCTGTCATTGCGCACATTGGGACAAAGCTCAAGCAGATTGACTAAACAATTGGTATTCCTATTTCTTTAGCCTCTATATTCCACTAGCTTGGAAAGAGGAGCTCTATCCTGATACCAAGATGATTTTTTGTTTAATTATATGATATTCGGAATGTATTGGCCTGATTAATTTCAATTAATATCGTGTATAACTTGTTAATTAAGGGAAACACTCTCTCAAACATTTTTCCATTCTAGAATCCGAATTCGAAACTTTTGCACGCACCTCTTGTGGTGATACCATGATGGTTTTATATTTGTCAATAACGGAGTCGATATATGACTACCCTCTATAACGATTCGGCCAGTCGTTCCGAGAGTATTAGCCTCGATCCTCTATTTACTGCTTTCTCTATACTGTTTTATGCTTATGTGAGGTGTCAGGAGGATTTATTTTTGGTTTTGGAGTGAAATTGAGATACTTAGTCCCTAAAATGGAAGCTTAAGTTCTAGGAATTTGACATTAGTTGGAATTGTATGAAGACGACTCCGGAATGGAGTTTCATCAATTCCGTTAGCTTCGTTGGATGATTTTGTACTTAGGAGAGCGTCCAGATTGTGATTTAGAGGCCCGTAGCTGAATTAGGCTTGAAATGTGGAAAGTTCAATTTTTGGGAAGTTTGCCTGGGAATGGACTTTTTGATATCGGGGTCTGAGTCTGATTCCGGAAGTTAGAGTATGTTTGTAAAGTCAAATATGACTTGTGTGCAAAATTTGGGGTCAATCGGACGCGATTTGATAGGTTTCGGCATCGGTTGTAGAAGTTTGAAGTTTCAAAGTTTATTAAGCTTGAATTGCGGTGCTACTCATATTTTTAGCATTGTTTGATATGATTTGAAGGCTCGACTAAGTTCGTATGAATTTTTAGAACTTGTTGGTATGTTTGGTTAAGGCCCCAGGGGCCTCGGGTGGATTCCAGATGGTTAACGGACTAGAATTGGACTTGTTGGAATTGCAAAAATCACTGATGTTCTGTTGTTGGTTTCCTTCATCGTGTTCTCGAGAGAGGTCTCGCATTCGTGTAAGGTATTTGGGAGGCCAGCGGAGTTTTTTTCTTCGGGTTCACGATGTAGGTCCCGCATTCACGAAGCCCTGAGGTATTAGGTCTACACGTTCGCGATAGGGACCTCGTATTCGCGTAGAGAAGCTAGTCTGTTGGGTCATCAGGCATTTAGCCTACACAAACACGCAGGTATGCATGCGTTCGAGAAGGGTCAGAGGAAGGAACTTCCGCGTTCGCGAGTGGGCCCTCGCGTTTGCGAAGAGGTTTTTGGGCTGAGGCAATTTTTATGCTTCACGAATGCGAGGAGGTTTCCGCGTTCGCAAAGGAGGAAATGCCTGGGCAGTAGATTAAATTTCAAAATCGAGGGTTTTATCCAATTTTTATTTTGGGACATATAGAGCTCGGATTAAGGCGAGAATTCAAGATCTTTAGAAAACAATTAGGTAATTATTCTTAACTCATTTTTGGATATATCCCACTAATCTATCGTTAATTTCATCATTTAATAATGGTTTTAGGTTGGAAAATTTGGGGAAAAAGTGGAAAAGTTCTTCAGCCAAATTTTGGGATTTTGATTGAGATTTTTGTATCGTATTTGAGTAATTTTGGTATGGGTGGGCTCGTGGTAGAATGGGTGTCATATTTTTTGATTTTTACCTGATTCCGAGACGTGGGCCCAGTCGACTAGTTGGGGCGAATTTCTAATTTCCCGTTAAAGTCTTGATTTCATTAATTATATTTGTTTCTTATAGTTATATTTATGGTATGTAATTGCTTTTGGCTAGATTTGGGCCATTCAGAGTCAGAAAGTTGTGGAAAGGGCATTCTTATTGACTGATCGAGCTTGGCTTGAGGTAAGTGGCTTGTCTAACCTTGTGTGGAAGAAATATCCTTAGGATTTGGTACTGTTGTGACACTTCTATGATATATGAGTGCAGTGTATGCGAGGTGTCGAATGCGTACACATGCTAATTATTGTAAAATCCAATTTTATATTGAACAGTAACCTGTTATATCTTAAATGAGTTATCCCAGCATGTGTAGTTATCCTGTTTAACTTAATATCACATGTCTACGTGTTTTAAATATTTATTTGCAATCTGTGCGACATGCTTAGTTGATTTTCCTTCTTTTCCCTTGACTTGTATTTAGTGTTAAGCTATAGGATTTTTTGCTGTTAATTGTTGTTGCCATTGATTTTGGGTTGTATGTTTACTTTTGGGACTACGAGGCGGTACATCGGGAGATTTTCCGCTGCATATTTATTTTTAGGACTACGAGGCGGTACCTCGAAAGATCCCCGTTGCATATTTACTTTTGGGACTACGAGACGGTATTTCGAGAGATCCCCCCTGCATATTTATTTTTGGGACTGCGAAGCGGTACCTCGGGAGATCGCCCTATCATATTTACTTTTGGGGCTACGAGACAGTATCTCGGGAGCGTTCCTGTCGTTTACCCTGTGTGTTGTTACTTTCTTTAAAATTCTCCTTGTTGGATTCTCAGTCTTTTCATATTATTATACCTTTGTCTTAATCATTTTATACCAGTAGGGCCCTGACCCGACTTCGTCACTATTCTACCGAGGTTAGGCTTGGCACTTACTCAGAGGCAGAGCCAGAATTTGAAGCTTGTGGGTTCAATATTCTAGTTCGTTTATGTTATTGGGTTCTAAATTAACAATTTATACATATTCAATAAATTTTTAAGACAAATAAAGGGTTTGGACCAAAGTTACTAGGTTCGATCGAATGACCAAGTCCTATGCTAGCTCCGCCCCTGTATTTACTGGGTACCGTTGTGGCGTACTCATATTACTCCTCTGCATATATTTTGTGTGCAGATCTAGGTACCTCCTACTAGCCCCACTATTAGCTGAGGGTACTTGCTGTTGCTTCGGAGACTTCGAGGTATATCTGCCGGCATCCACAGATCTTGGAGTCCCCTCTATTACCTCCTATGTTATTTTCTTTCAGTATTTGTTAGACTCTGATGTATAGAGACAATTAGAACAAATTATTAAAGCTTGTGACTTGTGACTACCGAGTTTTGGAAATATTGTTATACTCGAGTTATTGGTTACTTGTACTTGCCGAGCGGCTTTTTTCAGCTATATAGTTATCTGTTGAAGTTTAGTTGTTAATTCTATTATTATTCTATTTGTTCCGCAAATTTTTAGGCTTACCTAGTTGTAAAGATTGAATTCCGACATTGTATTAGTCAAAAATAAATATGACATGTGAAATTATGTGTGGCTGACAAGCCATGATACATGGATCACTAAGAAGGTGACAACTTGAATATTGTATTAGAAGATGCACGAGATACAAGAGGTACGAGCATTTCACTCACGAGATGAAGGGAAGCAGTTGCTCGAGTCTAAATCATTTAGTAAATATGGGCTGAATAAATCAAGACAGTAAGAAGAGGAAGATTCATGGACCTCTAATTAATGAGGAAGAAGAATTGGAGTCGTTACAGAATCTCCAAAAATAGTTATGATTGCCAGTTATAAGGGTTCATTAATGTCATTAATGTTCATAATGATTCGTCCATAAAAGGGAAAAAACGTTATACTTGTAAATTCATATGTAAGGAAAGAGAATTTCATATGTAAAGACATCTGAGACAGTATTGCAATATATTCACTTTACTTTTCTGCTTTTCTCTATATTGACTTTGTAATCAGTTATTTCCTTGCTTATTCTTGTTCTTTTCCTTTCATATAATTGAGAAAGTACGAAATTTCTTGGTTATCAGTTGTAAGGCCCCAGAAAATTTTGCTAAGTAAACTAGGATTTCGTGGTGCCACGTAGGCTTATTAAAATATTTTATGTGCTATTAACATGGTGTACATCAATTGAATTTGGTAAATATGTGTATATGTCTTATGGTAAGTAATTTGGGATCCAAGGAAATGCCTAAGTCTCAAGAAAATTGGAAAAGTTCATAATAGGCTAAGATTCCAAAGGTACTTGCACTAGTCCATACTTTACACAAGCACATCTAAATATATATAAGGTTTTATGGGGGTGAATAACCTATCAAACGAAAGGTTTTTGAGTCTAGTTTCTAGCGCTTCAAACTGTTCATCATTTGGATATTCCTACACAAAGTTATGATCAAATTACCAAAGGCTGAATAAATGCAATCCTGTGTCAGATATGTGATAGCAAAAACCATTATGCGGTTCGCATACTTGATTTGCGATCGCAAATCTGGTTGCAAACTGGACCAGTGTAGCCCAATTTTGGGCACCGAGTATTGCGACGCCTTTGCAGCAAGCATACCCATTCTGCGGTCCATTATGCGACCGCAGACCCGCATTCAGAGGATAAATATTCCTATTTTTATAATCCGACTCCATTTTAATATATGATCTTTGGGGCTTCATTTGGGGTCATTTTTCTACTGATTTTAGAGAGAGTTGAGAGCATTTTAGAGAGAGAAGGAGGAATCCAACATTCAATCATCTAATCTTGCATCAATTTTCAAGAATAAAAGAATCCAATCACAAGTTCTTCATCTAAGAGGTAAGATTCTATACATTAGACTTTAATTTCTAGTTTGGGGGTATAAGATGGGGTATTGAGGTATGATTCTTGGGTGTAATACTATTATATATTCATACATTTACAAATTAGATTTGTGGGAAGCTTTTTGAACATAAATAAGTAAAGATTGGGTTGGGTAATGTTGGAAATCTTGTAAAAGAGAATTCAAATCAAGATGCACAACTAGTATTTGATAAAACGCTCAAGTGAGCTAAAACCATGAATAACTTCCTAATTTGTGTTCAATTTTATTATGTCTCAAAGTAGATTGAGATTTCTAAAATTCTGGAAAGTCGTAGTAACTTAAGGAAAGCTTAAACAAGGTATGTATGGCTAAAACCCCGTCTTTTAGAAATTGAGCTTGGTCGGTGTTTGTGTGAATACGGTAGAATTAAAGTTGAATTGTTAAATTGACTATTGTTCCACATGAATTTGGGGTTGCTACCTTATATTTGTAAAAAGATGTATTCAATGTGATCAATGTACTATTTTGGATAACTTGAAAAGGTACAAGGAATATGAATCATGTATTGAAATGCTTAGACCTTAAATTGAGATTGAAGTTGCTTATATTGTGCCATCTATGTGGAGTCTTATCTATTCTTACAATTTCTATTTGCTCTTGTGTGCACCTACTGTCCTAAATGGAAAAGCTAATATTGAAATTGGGAACGATGTAAAAATACGGCCTAGTGCCAAGAATGATATGATAAGTTGTGGCCCCAAGTGCCTATGAAATGATATATGTGAAACGAAATGGTTAATGAGAAGGGAAAAATGCCTTGGAAAGGTGGCCTAGCCGATCGGGCCGAGATCGAATTTCGCTCAAGATAGCGGTGGTATTTTGAATGAATTCCAGAAAGAAAAATGAAAGATGAGATTGTGATTGGAATGTGTGCCTCGAGTGAGGCGACCTAGCCGATCGGGTCGAGATCAGACTCCACTCATGATAGCGGTGGTATTGAAAATAAATGACGAATAGTATGGAATGCCCCAAACTAAAGATTTTGGAAACATAATGTTAAAATTGTATGATTCTTTTATTTGATAATGTTGTGATAATTTAAATTGTTTGAGTTGTACTTGTGATTTCCTTATTATTGTATGAAAGTTCTTTCTAACTTGATAGTATTTAGTTATGCATACTAGTGCTATTCGATGGCACTAACATCCTTTTTGCCCGGGGCGCTACATATTTAAATGGATGTAGGTGTTGCTATAGCAGGCAGTGTTGGTCGCAGCTAGTGCCGCATCATCCTTTCAGCTGGCTTGGAGAGCCCCACTTCGTTTCGGGTTCCTGTTTCATTTGTTTATCATGTACTTTGTATTTGAGGTATAGTCGGAGCCTTGTTACCGACATTTCTATATTACATTACTCTTCAGTTATATTTAGAGGCTTCGTAGACAGGTTGTGGGTAGTGTCGGTATTGGAATTAAAGTAGAAATATTGATATTTGGCAAGATTATAAAACTTGTAATATTTTGATAATTATGATTTAAGCTGCTAATGGAAACAAAATGTAAGTTCTTAATGAAATACTTACTAAAGTATGATTAATGGAATCCATCTCCTATTTATTCACGAATTAGTTTGGGTAGAATGAAACCTATCGGCTTGCTCTGTCGGGTTTACTCGGTTGAGCACCGATCGTGCTCCTTGAATTTTGGGGCGTGACAAACTTGGTATTAGAGCCTAAGGTTTTAAAGTGTCCTAGGATGTCTCGGAGCCGTGTCTGTAGAGTCCTTCTTATCGGTGTATAGTCGACCACATCTATAAGTTGGAGGCTATTCGGACATTTAGGAATTTCTCCCTTCTTTGATACTCCAGATCGTGCAGTGGAGTTCAAGATAGGAAGCTAATTTCCATTCTATGTCTTAATATCAAGATGAGTAATTCATAATTTAGGAAGCAATAAGGAGGGATTGACCCCACCATTGAGTCAGAGTGGATTGCCCAAGGACTTGTTAGGAGAATGTATTGAGCTGTGGAGGGATTAGTAGAACCTATCGCTAAGAGGGGAGTTCCCTTGTTCCTATTAATCTCACTGCACCAAAGATCATGTAGTATATCAGTATGTTACCTACGTACGTTAGGGATGTTGATTCGAGGAGTATTAATTAAGCTATTGCCCTACCAACCTAAAGTCATTAAGTGAGTCAAATCAAAATCTCTACTCATTGTATATGTACATCCATATTGAAGAATTCTCATAATCATGGTCTTAACAAGGTGTTGAATAACAAAAAATTGCAAGTATCGACTCTTTGAACAAGACGCATTATTCGTGAATCCACTCTATTACAAATTCTCTTATTCACATCCTCTTGTGGAATTAAGTTCTATAAGTACGTCCTTGAATGGAGTTATAAATCTAAGATTTATACTTCCCACTTTCTTTTCCTAAATTCTTAATGAGGGACTATACCTGATGAATTTCTTATAGAATATTTTATTGAAAAGGACAACATCTGCCCACTTGTGCCTATGCATGCACCGTCGTAAAGTTTACCTATGTGGTGTCGAGTTCCATGTAAAGCATCCCAGTGTTGCGATCCTTCTCGAGTCACTCTTTTACTCAGTTGTGTATATGGCTTATATGGTTTGAACAGTCAATCTACTCTCTTGCGAATATCATCATGAAAGCTTCTCACTACCTAGTGACATAAGAGCATACCTTAACACCTATCACATGAGTGCATGTCAATCGAAATGGTCATTGTGTGCATAAAGTCTCTGAAAATTAGAATCCTCACATCCCCATCATAGGAAGATATTGTGTCTCCATAACTTTCGTGTCCACTTGGGACATCCCGCAGTAAGTAGCTTACTTTGTCCTAGTATTGTGGTTGCTCGTGGCATGGCTGTATATTGCATGTTGGGAGTTAATGTAGCAGGAGCATGTCCAGCTTATAACAGATGTTTATTTTCTCTTTACACCTCCATTACACGTATTAATTGTGTTCTTTAGTTAGTGAATTCATTGTGCTAGTTTCCCCACACTCGTTTTATAACCATGAGAGAACATATCCTTCTATGAGTCATTGTAACACTTCCTTTCTCGTAAGGAACCTTACTAGGCTCTCCGTCAAGACCAAGCACATCTTTGGGGGTTATTATAGCACAATGCCTCTTTCTCATGTTATTCTATCTTTCATTAGCATCTGGATAGTTGTTCGATTCGAAAATTATCGAATATTTCCCGAGCAAATCAATCAAAATAAATCAAGGGTAAATCATAGCCAATCATAATTTATCACTGAATCAAAAGAAAAATTTGAGATATATAAGTAATCAATAGGAGAATGATATAAATGGGGTTTTATTCATCATAGTAGCTCGACCTGCCTCTCTTTGAAGAGGTTCAGGATCTCACAATAGTCTTATTTATCACCCCATTTATGGAGCATGTTCCTCCATTCTGATATGTTCAGAGTTGTATTAAAGAAGAAGCCCCCCTTTCAAGGTTTTCTTTCTTGGTATTTATAGCTTCAAGCTCTGTGAGCCGGTCACGAGTTGGCATCGTATGGTCGAGGAGACGTCCTCTTATTGCGAAAGGGATGTGAACCCCTTGTTCACCTTAAGGACAACTGTCATGAATCAAAAGTCAATAGCATTGACCATTCACTATAAATTGGTTAGGATGGGGCTGACCCCGTTGCCGTCGCATGGTCGAATTTATACCAATACAGTTAGTCCCTCTATTCTTCGGGGTCGTGCCCGGGTCGACCTCGGCGGACGGATAGTGTGGCATAATCAGGAGGAGCAGGACTTTCCTTTCGTTTACTAATGGCGTTAAGAATTTTGAAATGAATCGGGGCTCCTTTTCGGTGTTTATGTATCGTTATGATGGTTTCAGAGTTGAAACGTTAGTTGATGAGGAGATGCCATTTCGCGCGATCGTTCAAAAAGATGAACGTTTCCATAAAACCGAATTGTTTCGTGCCCAATAATGTATTAATGATGACTACTGGGTTTCGTGAAGGCAGAGTCTGCTTCTTATAACTGGAGAGGAATTGTCATTTGCCCTTCGCACATTCATCATTCTTTTGAGAGAGATCTCGAGAAGTCTTTCCTTCTGCTAAATCGCATTTTCCTCTCATTTTTTTGATTGCTATCATCATTGATATCCTTGTTTCTCCCACAAAAACTCTCATTTCTTCGCTCGTGAGTCAATCATGGCATGAATTTCTTCTTGTGGTAATCTTCCGGCTATTTCTTCGGTGGTTGAAAATCTCGCTCAGTCAACTGAAGATCCAGAGCCGATGGAATGTGAAAAAGTTCCTTCAGTTGATGAAATTTTGCCTCGTCCGGGAAATCTGGTGGTGGATTTTAGCACACCGGGCGGCGTGGAACATGTGGACGTTGCTTCTCTAATGGGGGAATTGGGGATAACACAGATGCGGGAGCATTGGGGTATTCCATGTTACGTCGAGATCTCGCTTGGGAAGACTGAGGATAGGGTTCAGATCGACCGTCGAGGGTGTTGCTCGTTCTATGCCTACCCCTTCCTAGTGGGATATACACTCTCACTCCCGATGCTGGTGGTCGACTTTTGCCTTTATTATGAGGTGTGTCTGGCCCAACTTTCTCCTTACCTCTATAAAATATTTCTCGTGTTTATCAAGTACACGGAGCTAGCGGGCAGGGAGGTCACTCTGGGGCATGTTCTTAGCCTCTTTGCTTCTCAAAAAATCCGCAGTACTATGATCCATGCACTCCCCCGAGGGTCGAAGGGCTTGGTGGTTGGGATGGACGACAGGACTAATCATCGCTTCTTTGAAAACTTTTTCTATATCCGGACTGAGCACCTGGTGGCGGACCCAAGCGGGTTCCTGGAAGTTTGGAATTTTGCACGTAAGCCCTCATTCCTGACTGGACAATACGCCCTATTTTGACCTTTTTTACGCCATGCATTTGTGGTTATTAATTTACTTTAACATTTTGTAGCCGAAAAGCTACGGCCCCTTTGGAGGGGATCTGGGAATGGGTCAAGGCTGTGCTTCCTCGTACTATGGGGATTCGCACATGGTCGACTTTTTGGGAGAGACATGGCGGTAGGCCTGTGAAAGGTGGAATATCGACCCCTTTTTTCTTTTTGGTTTCGTTTTGTTTTGACCACGCTCATTGACTCATCTGTTCATTATGGCTAGGGAGAACACGCCGTGTCAAAGCTCCTTAATTGGCTTTCCTTCGGTCAGCTACAATTGCTCGACTAGCTGCAACGCCCGTGCCTCGCCCAGTACCGAGGGCAGTGTTAGTTAAATATTCAGCGGCTACCTCTCCACCACGGTCTGTGCCACGAGATGAGGGGTCGTCTGGACTCGTCCGTCCTCGAACGGGTTTGCCTTCAAATGGGGAGGATAAAAGGCCATCACAGAGACGGAGGATGGCATTTGCGGCGGCTCCTCCAGCAGTGATCAACTGGGATTCTCCCCCAACGTACTCGGAGAGTAGTGCGGCTGTGGCGCCTGCTATTGAGGGGGGTGGGGGAGTTGGTTGGAGTTGCCCCAGCTAGTTCAAGCTGAGGTATTATTGTTGCTTTGATGACCCGGTAGGAAGTCCCTACTGTTGAGGCAGATGGTCGATCTTTAGAGGCTGCCGTCGTGGTCTCAGATGTACCCTCATTGGCCACGATGAGTTGCTCTACACCATCAGTGGCAGAAAGGGGGAAGAACACTGTGGGGGACGAGTATGAGTCCGAGTCCGATTTGGACCCCGACGACGTCCGTATATTTAAGGAGGGTATTACCAATTCTACTTTGTGCGTAGAGGGGTCGGCCCGTTTTATTAAAGTCCCCTCAAATTTGAACTTACTGACCGAAGGAAATAGCTTGGTGCCGTAGTTTGAGTTGTTGTGTTCGGAGGCCAAGAACGTGTCTTTGAAGAGCGTTTCGGATATTGAAGTGATGGATGAAGTGGCCGTGATGGTCCTGAGGGTACGTAGTACGTTCCTAGTTCGTTCTTTTTGTCTTAGCTTTTGCCTTAGCTTTACCTTCTCTTTGTTTTGCAGACTTACTTGTTGAAGGTGGAGAGCATCCACAGAGCCGATGTCCGCTCGAGGATCTTTCTGCAGATGCTGGGAAAATATCGCCGTTATCGTGATCGGTGTCGAGAGCTGCACAAGCATTTGAGGAATGATCCTTGCAATCGGGCTTTGGGCGAGGAGTTGGCAAGGTGGGACCAACAATTGTTGCAGGCGCTTGGTAGTAAAAGCGTTCTTGAAGAGCAGATCCATCGGAAGGATAAGGAACTTGAGGTGGGAAAGGGAATCACAGCTGAGTGTGCGCACCTGCAGGGTAAGTTGAGGGAGATGGAATTGGAGGCGGAGCATAACCAGGTCAAAGCAGCGGAGGCGACTTCGGAATGGAGTAGGAAACTGGCGATGCTGGAAGGCGAGGTTGCTGCCTTAAAACTTCTGAAGAGGGATGCCTCATCGAGGGCTGGGGCATTGGAGACGTTGATCTGCATGCACGAGTCCCAGCTTAAGTCGGAGAGGGAGACAACGGCCCTTAGAGAGGCGGGGCTCGAGGAGCGGATTGGTGTTCTTGATCAGGAGGCCCAAGTTATGTCGGATCAGATTGCGACCTTTGAGGAAGAGAACCGGCGACTTCAGAACCAAGCTGGGCCGTCACATACTGCTGTTTCCCACCAGGCTCATGAACTTTGGGTCTATGTCGAAGCTCAACGCGACGTTTACAAGAACTTGTGGGAGATAGGTATTGTGACCGAAGCCGTCTTCGAGGTGGCACGCCAGAAGGCTTGTGAAGCCCGTGCCGACTGTGGTTATGATGTGACGATATCCGAGGCTGACGATGATGCGAGTGGCAGCGAGGGTGGCACCGAATAAAAAAAGAATTTGTTATTATTTTTCTTTGTTCCATTCGCCGGTTGGTGTTCGAGCGTTTCTTGTTGTTTTTCTTTATTTTTCTTTTTTTGTGTTGACCGGCTGGGGCCGGATGTAAGCGGGGTGTACCCGCATTCTTAACTTTGTAGATAAATGTACTCTCTTTTCCGTTGTTTGTTTCGTGCTTTCTTTGTACCTTCCATTCCTTTCCTTTTCTTTTTGAACATGTTTGAAGAGATGACTCGCCTTTGAATTTGATCGAGGCCGGCATGTCAGTTTTTGATTGATAATGGTTTTTGCTCTTCGACTCGATATGAATGGGGTGGAGCGGTCGTCTTGTAGCGACGGTGCTTAGCTTCTCTTAATCCTAGTCCCAGTTCGACTGCGGTCGGACTATTGACTGTGATGGTGAAAATGCAGCCTTATAGTTCGAGTGGGGTCAAACTCTAATTTGGAGGCGGAGGCATGTTGCCTGTGTCCTAGTTTGAGTGAAGTCAGATCTGTATAAATTTGATGGCGAAGGCACTTAGACTGAGTCCAAGTTCGACCGAGGTCGAACCTAATAAGGTTGATGGCAAAGGCACTTAGCCTGGGTCCTAATTCGACTGAGGTCGAACCTAATAAAGTTAATGGTGAAGGCACTTAGCCTGAGTCCCAATTCGACTGAGGTTGAACCTAATAAATTTGATGGCGAAGGCACTTAGCCTAAGTCCCAGTTCGATTGAGGTCGAACCTAATAAATTTGATGGCGAAGGCACTTAGCCTGAATCCCAGTTCAACTGAGGTCGAACCTAATAAATTTGATGGTGAAGGCACTTAGCCTGAGTCCCAGTTTGACTGAGGTCGAACCTAATAAATTTTGACGACGAAGGCACTTAGCCTTACTCCCAGTTCGACTGAGGGCGAACCTCGTAAATTTGATGGCGAAGTCACTTAGCCTGAGTACCAGTTCGACTGAGGTCGAACCTAATAAATTTTGACAACTAAGGCACTTAGACTGAGTCCCAGTTCGACTGAGGTCGAACCTAATAAATTTTGACGACGAAGGCACTTAGCCTTAGTCCCAGTTCGACTGAGGTCGAACCTAATAAATTTGATAGCGAAGGCACTTAGCCTGAGTCCCAGTTCGACTGAGGTCGAACCTAATAAATTTTGATGACGAAGGCACTTAGCCTGAGTCCCAGTTCTACTGAGGTCGAACCTAATAAATTTTGACAACGAAGGCACTTAGACTGAGTCCCAGTTCGACCGAGGTCTAACCTAATAAATTTTGACGACGAAGGCACTTAGCCTTTGTCCCAGTTCGACTGAGGTCGAACCTAATAAATTTGATGGCGAAGGCACTTATCCTGAGTCCTAGTTCGACTGAGGTCGAACCTAATAAATTTTGACGATGAAGGCACTTAGCCTGAGTTCCAGTTCGACTGAGGTTGAACCTAATAAATTTTGATGATGAAGGCACTTAGCCTTAGTCCCAGTTCAACTGAGGTCGAACCTAATAAATTTGATGGTGAAGGCACTTAGCCTGAATCCCAGTTCGACTGAGGTCGAACCTAATAAATTTTGACGATGAAGGCACTTAGCCTGAGTCCCAGTTCGACTGAGGTCGAACCTAATAAATTTGATGGCGAAGGCACTTAGCTTGAGTCCTAGTTTGATTGAGGTCGAACCTAATAAATTTTGACGATGAAGGCACTTAGCCTGAGTCCCAGTTCGACTAAGGTCGAACCTAATAAATTTTGACGATGAAAGCACTTCGCCTTAGTCCCAGTTCAACTGAGGTCGAACCTAATAAATTTGATGGTGAAGACACTTAGCTTGAGTCCCACTTCGACTGAGGTCGAACCTAATAAATTTGATGGCGAAGGCACTTAGCTTGAGTCCCAATTTGACTGAGGTCGAACCTAATAAATTTGATGGTGAAGGAACTTAGCCTGAGTCCCAGTTCAACTGAGGTCGAACCTAATAAATTTTGATAACGAAGGCACTTAGCCTGAGTCCCAGTTCGACTGAGGTCGAACCTACTAAATTTTGACAACAAAGGCACTTAGCCTTAGTCCTAGTTCGACTGAGGTCAAACCTAATAAATTTGATGGAGAAGGCACTTAGCCTGAGTCCCAGTTCGACTGAGGTCGAACCTAATGAATTTGATGGCGAAGGCACTTAGCTTGAATTCCAGTTCGACTGAGGTCGAACCTAATAAATTTTGACGACGAAGGCACTTAGCCTGATTCTTAGTTTGAGCGAGGTCAAACTTGCTTTGATGGCGTTGTTTTTGGGTGATTTTTTATCCCTGGCTTGAAACATCCCTGTGCCGGTTTCCGGCCTGACACCGCATTAGGGGTGAGGGAAATGCTTCACACTTCTGTCCTGAGGGAGAAGGGGGCTTCTTCTTCTCGTTTGGTGTTTTTGGATCTTAGTTTCCTTTATTGCATTTGAGTATTCTGTGCTCGATGCACGTCCTTTGGCTTGTTCGAGTTGGATTGCTTTCTTTTTTGGACGTTTCTTTGGCTTCGATCCAGGAAGAAAATATGTGATTTCGCTAGGAAATCCCCATAGACGGCGCCAAATTGTTCTATTCGAAAATTATCGAATACTTACCGAGCAAATCAATCGAACTAAATCAAGGGTAAATCATAGCCAATCATAATTAATCACTGAATCAAAAGACAAATTTGAGATATATAAGTAATCAATAAGAGAATGATATAAACGGGGTTTTATTCATCATAGTAGCTCGACTTGCTTCTCCTTGAAGAGGTTCAGAATCTCACAATATGCTTATTTATCACCCCATTTATGGAGCATGTTCCTCCATTCTGATATGTTCAGAGTTGTGTAGAAGTGAAGCCCCCCTTTCAAGGTTTTCTTTCTTGGTATTTATAACTTCAAGCTCTGTGAGCTGGTCACAAGTTGGCATCGTATGGTCGAGGAAACATCCTCTTGTTGCAAAAGGGCCGTGACCCCATTGTTCACCTTAAGGACAGCTGTCATGAATCAAAAGTCAATAGCGTTGACCATTCATTATAAATTGGTTAGGATGGGGCTGACCCCGTGGCCGTCGCATGGTCGAATTTCTACCAATACAGTAGTTCTCAAGTCTAAATCCATGAATAACTCATTATGAACATCCGTAAACCCTGGACGATTATTCTATTCTATCTCATTGGGTTCCCATATCATTTTAAGTTAATCAATGGTTGATGGAATGCCGCAATTGCTGAGATTGAATGATCTCCATTCGATAATAGATTATCTACACATGCGCTAGTCCAACAATCTGCTTATCAGTCTAACTCTCGCCTTTAGGTTTTGGGTTGATCAAGGAGAAATACATCTAGTAACACATTCATATGTCAAAGCCTTTCTCTCAGTCAAGTCTTATAGCATCTCCCAATGTGGTTTGTAATAGCTGGTTGTGTAGAAGTGTGTTGTAGTGCTTCATTATGAAGTAGAGTTGCTAAACATAGTTGGATTTTCAAATTCTGGAGCTATACATCACAGGACTTCATACAAAGATCTTCTTTCAAAAATGTAGCTTCTCGTAATCGCTTTATATTCCCACCCATCCTAGTGGTTACAATGTAAAGGTTACTTCCATAAGGCTCTTTCACTTTCTTTTCATTTGTCTTGAATCGTGTGTTGTTTACCCCTAATCTTCAATGCGATATTATCTCAATGTCTCGACTAGTTATCACACTATACGATTCGATTAAATTCACCTTATTTTTATGTACTCTACTAGTATCCTTTTCTAAAAGGACAATGAAAGTGGGTAAATAACCCTTTATTATAGACTTCTAATGTCTTCGACTTAGTTTAAGCTTGTTGGTTCCAAATGGTGCTCATTAGTTTTGCTACCCTACTATCTATTTCATTTGATAACTCTCATTGTAAAATTCATTTATGTGTCATTGCATCAAAGAGGAAGTCTTGTAGCATTAAGGATGGGGACATATTCCTTTTGCTAGAATAAATAAATATTGTTGGTATTTCTTGTAGATGTTCTTCTAACAACCATTTACCTGCTATGCTTGTCTCTGTGACTAGATAACCTAGGTTACTTTTCCCCGATAAATGCCTTAGACATCTCATTCTTTCAAACTTATCCATGCAGGCACTTTGAGGCCTTGTTTTATACCAACTCGTAATATTTTTAAGTACTTTCTCGTCATTGTTATCGACTTTCTAGGGCTATGTGGGCTTGTATTGTGGGTCCCAAAAGTAATTATTTCTCCTAAGGTCAAGCTTATATTGCTATGGTTTCAAACCAAAGTGCATCTCTTTTTCAAAAGTCATGAATGAGTCGGATTTGATGAGGTTATGTGGCTCTCTGCTCACTCGGCTTCTAGGATTATTGACAATGTCATTGTCATGTACGGGAAATTTTGCTACCCCTGGCGTTCCACCTTCTTAAGGAGGATATGAGTTTTAATTGTCTTTCTTCCCGGAGCATTACGTCAACCATTGGAACTCCTCTAACCAATACATGATTTAGGATGTCCTAGCTATGTGGTTTCACTCGTGAAAGGTTGAGATTAGATGCCTTCAGATTTTTGCGCATATCATGAGCATAATGATTTGGAAGACAAGTCGTCGTATCTTTAGTTCTATCATATAGGATCAACTATCAGGAAGGATTAAGCTATTTGAAATATGATAATCTCATAAGTGTTCAACTTTTTTTCATCCTCATGGGCTTGTGGCATAGATTCTGTGTGTCAATTAATGTTAAGAGTATAATTCAACTTCATGTATTTTGAAACCCATATTGCATTCAAGGTGGCAGAGTATTCTCATTCTTGATAAATGGATTTTCCCTACATTCTAGAAGACGGGTGGTTCACGTACTTGAGTATTCCTCCTTAATGGTTCCTATTGCAATGTACGAGTTACACCTATGCCTTATTTGTCTAATAATTGATGTCGTCACAATGATTAACTATGTTAGTATTGTTAGTAGTAATCTTTGTGTCTCTTAACATATAACCTCATAAAATTCTCTGCTCAGCACATTAATGAATTCCTGAATAACTCCAGCCTAATCTTGAACTCTATTGTTCCTCATTGTATTAGATCTATTGGGTATTGTAAGTTCGACAAGTCAAAGAGAAAGCTTTGCAGTGTGATCACATATATATTTGATAGGTATTTTTATGGTCAGTTTATGATAGCACATCTTAGAGTAATTGTTGAAGGTCACCAAGGGTTTAGTGTGAGTGTTCGCCTAGAGATTTGGAGTTTTGGAGGGTGAACCGGTTATTCTCAAAATTTTCCCATGTAGATGCTATGCGAATTGATAATGAAGGGTACGTAAGTGAATTTCCCATTAGGTCGCACTAGGAGTATGATGTTTCCCCATAGTTGTTCCTCATAAATTTGTATTTTCATATGTCTATGTCTAAGAAGATAGGTGGAGATAATTGTGTATCATCTTGGTGTAAATTATTGAAGGTGAATGTTAATGGATAGTTAGCTTATGCGAGGTATCTAGCTGTCATCCTTGTTAGATAAGTTTAGAGCTTGGGATTACTTCTGTGAATGTGTTATGGCAAAGCTAGTGAATCGAGGAGGCCACCTTGAAGGCCGAAAGTATCGTGGAAGGGAAGTATTTTTGTTTGATTGTATATCAAAAAGCTTTGACTTGAAAGATACCTTCTAGGCATTATGATTTAGAAATGTGCGCATGTCCAGGTATCCTTATGATAATGTAGTACTTGTAATGGTAAAACTGATATTGTCGATATATACATTGTAGTGCTTTGTCTCATTGTGGAAGTGTATTTAGGATGGTTTTGGTGGTTCTATGATAGGTGGATAGGCCTAGCTACAAAGGAAACTCTACCGAAATTTCTGAAAAATTTGGAAGTTAGTCAAAATTTAGGGATTGGAGGTAGGTTAGAAAGAGATTATTATGTTAAGCATTTAGCTTGGACTCTACTCCTCATTCGAGGATAAATGATCCTGGGGGGGGGGGGGGATTTAAGGCCCCAAAAAATTTCGCTAAGTAAACTAGGATTTCGTGGTGCCACGTAGGCTTATTATAATGTTTTATGAGCTATTAACATGGTGTAAATCAATTTGATTTATTAAATATGTCTATATGTCTTATGGTAAGTAATTTGGGGTCAAAGGAAAGACCTAAGTTACAGGAAAATTGGAAAAGTTCATAATAGGCTAAGATTCCAAAGGTACTTGCACTAGTCCATACTTTGAACAAGAACATCTAAATATGTATAAGGTTTTATGTGGTGAATAACTTATCAAACGAAAGGTATTTGAGTCTAGTTTCCAACGCTTCAAACCGTTCATCATTTGGACATTCCTACATAAAGTTATGACCAAATTACCAAAGGCTGAAAAATACGATCCTGTGTCAGATATGCGATCGCAAAAACCATTATGCGGTCTGCATACTTGATTTGTGATCGCAAATCTGGTCGCAAACTGGACCAGTGTAGCCACATTTTGGGAACCGAGTTTTGTGACGCATTTGCGGTCAGCATACCCATTTTGCAGTCCATTATGCGACCACAAACCCACATTCGGAGGGTAAATGTTCCTATTTTTATAATCCGACCCCATTTTAATATATAGTCTTTGGGGATTTATTTGGGGTTATTTTTCTACTGATTTTAGAGAGAGTTGAGAGCATTTTAGAGAGATAAGGAGGAACCCAACATTCAATCATCCAATCTTGTATCAATTTTCACGAATCAAAGAACCCAATCACAAGTTCTTCATCTATGAGGTAATATTCTATACATTAGACTTTTATTTCGAGTTTGGGGTATAAGATGGGGTATTGAGGTATGATTCTTGGGTGTAATACTATTATATATTCATGCATTTACAAATTAGGTTTGTGGGATGAATTTTGAACATAAATAAGTAAAGATTAGGTTGGGTAATGAAGGAAATCTTGTAAAAGAGAATTGAAATCAAGATGCACAACTAGTATTTGATAAAATGCTCAAGTGAGATGAAACCATGAATACCTTCCTAATTTGTGTTCAATTTTGTTATGACTCAAAGTAGATTGGGATTTCTAAAATTCTGGAACGTCGTAGTAACTTAAGGAAAGCTTAAACAAGGTATGTATGGCTAAAACCCCGTCTTTTAGAAATTGAGCTTCGTCGGTGTTTGTGTGAGTACGGTAGAATTAAAGTTGAATTATTAAATTTACTATTGTTCCACATGAATTTGGGGTTGCTACCTTATATTTGTGAAAGTTGTATTCCAATGTGATCAATGTGCTATTCTAGATAACTTGAAAATGTGCAAGGAATATGAATCATGTATTGAAACGCTTAGACATTAAATTGAGATTGAAGTTGTATATATTGTGCCATCTATGTGTAGTCTAATCTATTCTTACAATTTCTATTTGCTCTTCTGTGCACCTACTGTCCTAAATGGCAAAGCTAATATTGAAATTGGGAACGATGTAAAAATGAGGCCTAGTGCCAAGAATGATATGATAAGTTGTGGCCCCAAGTGCCTATGGAATGATATTATGTGAAACGAAATGATTAATGAGAAGGGAAAAATCCCTTGGTAAGGTGGCCTAGCCGATCGAGCTATGATCAGACTCCACTCAAGATAGCAGTGGTATTGTGAATGAATTCTGGAAAGGAAAACGAAAGATGAGATTGTGATTGGAATGTATGCCACGAGTAAGGCGACCTAGCCGATCGGGTCGAGATCGGACTCCGCTCATGATATCGATGGTATTGGAAACAAATGACGAATAGTATGGAATTCCCCAAACTAAAGATTATGGAAACATAATGTGAAAATTGTATGATTATTTTATTTGATAATGTTGTGATAATTTAAAGTGTTTGAGTTGTACTTGTGATTTCTTTATTATTGTATGAAAGTTCTTTCTAACTAGATGGTGTTTAGTTATACATACTAGTGCTATTCGATGGAACTAGTGTCCCTTTTGCCGGGGCTGCTACGTCTTTAAATGGATGTAGGTGTTGCTATAGCAGGCAGTGTTGGTTGCAGCTAGTGCCGCATCATCCTTTCAGCTGACTTGGAGAGACCCACTTCGTTTCGGGGTCCTGTTTTATTTGCTTATCATGTACTTTGTGTTCGAGCTATAGCCGAAACCTTGTTACCGGCATTTCTATATTACATCACTCTTCAGTTATATTTAGAGGCTCCGTAGACAGGTTGTGGGTAGTGTTGGGTATTGGAATTAAAGTAGAAATATTGATGTTTGGCAAGATTTATAAAACTTGTAATATTTTGATAATTATGATTTAAGCTGCTAATGGAAATGAAATGTAAGTTCTTAATGAAATACTTACTAAAGTATGATTAATAGAGTCCATGTCCTATTTATTTACAAATTAGTTTGGGTAAAATGAAACTTAACAGGCTTCCTCAGTCGGGTTTACTCGGTTGAGCGCCGATCGCGCTCCTCAGATTTTGGGTCATGACATCAGTAACCCAAGTTCTTCTAAAATAGTCTTCGACCAAAAGATACATTTTTTGGTTAAACAAATTGGTTCCATTACCGGGAATCTGATAATCTTTTCACTTTCCAAATTTATTTTTCTATCAAACAATCATGTCGACTGCCAACGACCACAACCAACAAAACCAACCGAACCAACATAATCAACAAGATGATGAAACTCCAATCCCTTTCCCCCAAAATTCTCCTCAACACTCCTGAAACGGGTCACCTCAAAGATCAACATCACATACGAATAATCAACAAGGGGGCGATCAAACTGCTGAAGATGCATTGAAATAGCTAATTACGGAACACATTAACAATGCTCTTTAAACTTTCGTTAGTGGATTACCAACTGTACCACCGACTCCACCTCTAAACAACATTGCAACCATAGAGAACCCACGCTCGAAACTTGCTAATTCTGGCAGTGGAGGAACTCCCGGCGAAGCTCGCGATAGAAGGTTAGGTACCCCAAATAATTGTTACAAAGTTTTGTTCTAACTTTGCAGAAGCAGCTCAAGGAGAAGAATGATCGCATAGAGCAGATACTGGTGTGCCACCCGTGATTAAAGGAGTGAATATTGATAGATATTCTCAACGGCTCCAGAAGCCAAGTGTCGTTCCCTTGTCTATTCCAAAAAAGTTTACGATGCCCAATATTTTGAAGCATGATGGAAACAACTGACCCACGAGATCATGTATAGTGCATTCACAACTGGCATGAAAGGCAATGATTTAACCAAACAATAAATTGAGTCAGTTCTGGTAAAAAAATTTGGCGAAATTCTCACAAAAGGAGCACTAACACAATATTCTCTTTTATAGGAAAATTCTAATGATTCTTTTGCTGAGCTTGCAAATTCATTTATAAAAGCACACTCGGGTGCTCAAAAAGTTGTAAAGAGGACGGAAGACTTCTTCAAATAAAATAAGGAGATATAGAGCTACTCAGGAAATTTGTGGATAGATTTCAGCATGAAAGAATGATGTTACCTCGTGTACCTGATAATTGGGCGGCCATGGCGTTTGCAAGTAACTTAAATGAAAAAAGCTCAGAAGCCACGAGGAGACTCAAAGAAAGCTTACGAGAATTCCCTTCTATAACTTGGAATTTACAATAGGTATAGCACGAAGTTGCGAATAGAAGAAGATAATATCACTCAGTTACAAGGAGATGAACGAACAAGTTCGAGACGACCAGAAACTGAAAAAAGATCTGGTAAGGATAGGTACAAACCTTACATGGGACCAGCAGGAAGGGATTCATGTTCTAAAAATGAAAACCCAAGGTAGGGTTCTAGATCAAAGGACAAAGATGCGGGTTCATCATCCAAGTTTGGAAAGGAGTGAGATACACGGGATAACAATGTTAATAAAAAGGCAAAGATTGGTGATTACAGTTTCAATGTTAGCATTTCTGAGTTGGTAGCTGTTTTAAGAAGTATGGGTGATAAGGTCATTGGCCAAAAGAAATAATATCAAACCCTAGCAAAAGAAGCCCAAATTTCTGGTGCAAGTTTCATAGCGATCACGGTCATAAAACAACAGATTTTAGATTGCTACAAGGTGAATAAAGCACTTGTTAAAACAAGGTTATTTAACCGATTTGTTTAATGGGAAGGGTAAGCAAGTGTATGTGAAGGATAGACAACAGCTACCAAAACACCCATCACCAAAAAGAACGGTTAATGTGATAAGCGAACGAGAGGAGGTCAACAGTGTGACGTATACGGCTGCAAAAAAGATGTCAAAAATCACAATTACCTACGGAAAGAGAGTTCCCCAAGTTTTAGAAGATGACATCATAACATTTGATGATGCAGACATAGATGGCATGATTATCCCTCACAACGATGCCTGGTAATATCTTTACTTGTACATGATACTAATGTAAATGAGTTTTGATTGATCCAGGTAGCTCTGTAAATATCTTTCTTTTAAGAGTGGTAAACGAGATATAAGCCGATAATAGATTGGTACCCAAAACATGTACCTTATATGGGTTTCACAATTCGAGCATTGTTACAAAAGGGGAAATAGTGATCACAACAGTCACAGAAGCAGTTGTCAATGATATGAAATTTCAAGTGATAGATATGGACATGACGTATGATATAATTCTCGACAGACCTTGGATTCATGAGATGGATGCTGTTCAGTCTGCTTTAGATCAGGTTATTAAGTTCCCTTCATAATGGGGAATTAGAAAAATTCACATTGATCAGTAGGCTTCTAGAAGTATCAATTCAGTGGCAGATTTACGCATAAAGAACGATGTTGCAGACAAAAAATAACAATCACAGAATTCAGTTGAGGATTTAGCAATACAAACTTCAACTGAAGATGGCCAAACGGATTTGATTCAAGGACTGATATCATTCAAGATCCAAAAGAGAATGAAAATATCAAAACAACAACTGAAGGACTCGAAGCACTGGTGCTGTTTATACATAGGCCGGATAGAAAAGTTTACATCGGAACCGACCTGAGCACATAGATAAATGGTAAGTTAATTGAATTCTTAAAAGCTAATGTAGATTGCTTTGCTTGGTCGCATTCAGATATGATAGGTATACCACCGGAGGTGATGATCCATAAGCTAGATGAAGATCCAACCTATCCAATTGTCAAATAGAAGAAAAGGAAGCAAGGATCCTTGAAAAACCAGGTGATTCAAAATGAGGTACAAAAGCTTTTAAAAATTGGGTCTATCAGAGAGGTAAAATATCCTAATTGGCTAGCTAATACTATAGTGGTGCCAAAAAAGAATGGTAGATGGCTAGTTTGTGTAGACTATACTAGTTGCTCCCCCTTTTTACCTCCCTTTTTACGGGGAAGAAGGTCCAGGTTTCGACATTTATGGGGAGTAATAACTCATTTCTTTTTGGGAATTGGGTATTTTGAAGAGTCTCCACCTAGCGGATTATGGTGCGTTAGGGCATCTAGAGAGATTAACTCTTGGATTGATTTGCATTACCAGAGATTTAGGGTAAGGGCTCGGAATAACCTTGAGGGGAATGTGTTAGGCACCCCTCTCGGTCCACAACTATGGGTCCCGGCCGAACTTATACTTGTGAATTAGTCCTTTAACAAATAAGTAGTTGAAACATGTAATTGCAAATAAAGCATGTTGGACATTTTATGACTCAAATAATAAGACAAAGAATTTGAACGAGTTGTGTATATATAGAGAAATGAAGTTTTTAAGCAAAAGGAATTTGGGAAAGGAGGATGTTAGATCATGCTTTAATGAAGCAAATAATGTACATGTGCAGGAAATCAAGTTCAAGAAGTAAAGAAGACTGCTGGAATGGTTCATGATGTACAAGGAAGAAATCAATCAGCATGTGATCAGCAAATCTGGATTGGTCTCATAAATCTGGGCATAGTCTAATCAATGAATCATTCAGCAATAACAATGATTAGCTGAGCTGGAAAAAATCAAATAAGCCTTGGACAAAGGCACGAATCATGGGCAGAATCATGGAAGACTAAAGGATACGAGGGGATCTGAGAAGCAACCACATTTAGAAGATCCGACAATTAAGGAGAAATCAAGCGAAGCAATCCTCTGCTGAAGGAAATCAATAAAGAGAAGCAGCGACTCATTCCTTATTCTTGGAAAGAATCATTCTTTCCAAGGATCAAATCTCTTGGGTTGTCAAGCCTCTACCATCCATCAAAGTATTTATACACCCTTGTAAACCCTACCTTAGATATACCTTTGATCAAACCAAATTACTCTCTTTATTCTACTGCAAACAAGCATTGTAGTTCACTAAGATCTGATATGCAACAAGTCAGGGATAGAAAGAGAGCACACAACTGGTGAGGCATTGTATCAACAAACGAGTGCTGGAGAAATTGAGCGATATACACCACATCTGTACTTGGAAGAAACTAATTTACTAAAGAGAACTCCCATGCAACCCAAGGCTAGATTAAGATTCACATTGAATCTGACCAGTATAAAAATCCCGGTGTTTTTAATTCTTGCCATTATTTTTTGCATTTTACTTTCTGTTACCATATCTGCTAAATTATCATATTCAGCCTACTACTCAAGTTATAAGCAATTAATTCTAAGTATTTACAATTCACCCCCATTTTTTACTTTCAATTGATATCAGAGCAAGGCTCACATTTTACCTTTTGCTTAACAGCTTGTGAGAAAAGATCATGGCAAATCAAGTTATCATAGGAGCTCTCTTTCAGGAAGGAACTTCACAAGTTAGACCACCATACTTCAATGGACAACATTTCTCTCACTGCAAAGTACGAATGGAAATCTTTGTTAAAGCATACAATGTCAAAGTCTGGAGAGTCATTAAAAAGGGAAACTATCCCCTACCTGCTAGCACTCCACCACTTGCTGATCCTGATGATATAGATTCATACTCAAAGGAGCAACTGGAAGCGGTACAAGTGAATAACAAGGCAAGAAATCTATTTCACAATGCTATAAGTGGTGAGGAATGCGAGAAAATATCAAGTTGCGATACAACCAAAGAGATGTGGGATAAACTTGAGGTCACCTATGAGGGAACCAACAAAGTAAAGGAAACTCACATCAACATGCTAGTTCATGACTATGAACTCTTCACAATGAAAGAAGGAGAATCCACTGAAGAAATGTTTGCTAGGTTTAGTAAGATAATTAATGACTTAAAGGCATTTGGCAAGCCCTACACCAGTGGTGATCAAGTCAGAAAAATTATCAGAAGTCTGCCAACCACTTGGCAAACCAAAGTAGTCACTCTGGAATCTCAAGACCTAAACAAATTGTCTTATGATGACCTGCAAGGAGAACTCATTGCTTTCGGAAGGACGCATTTGAAAAAGACAAATCAAGAGGAGAAAAAGAAAATAATTGCATTCAAAACCTCTACTGAAATGGCTGAAAATGAAATTGATAATCCTGAAGCTCTACAAGAAGAGATTGTTATGATGTCTAGAAATATGGATGTGCTAATGAGAAGATACAGAAACACAAAGAAAGGAAAATTTCCACCAAGACGATCCAGTCAATACAATGAACAGGATAAGAACGATGGAAAATGCTACGTATGTGGAAAATTTGGGCACATTCAAGCTGAATGCCCAGAACTAAAAAGGAAGATCTCTAGACACTTCAACAAGAACAAATCCTTCGGAAGCTGGAGCGATGAGGACGACTCAGACCACAAAAAAATAGCAAATCTTTGTTTCATGACAATTCTGGAAAATGATAAACAAAAACTCAGGATGCTGGACAGGTAAAGATTATTCAGATGATGAGAACTGTTTCATGGCACGGGGTGAAACTAAGGGTGTTAAATGGGCCAGGTCAGCCCGATTTTGGACCAACCCAGATCGGTTAAAATCGGAACCGGCCCGACCCGGTTAAAGGGGGCTGTGTTAGGGGGCCGCGCGGGTTGCTCCGTTTATATTTTAAATATCGGTTACCTGGACTAGTACAACCCGTTAGATGAACAGTGCTATTAAACTGGTTAACTGGCCCGGCCCAGACCGGCCCATACCATGAATATACTATGAATATACCATAAATATATGATTAATATACCAATTATTGTATGCTAATTAACATAATAAAATTGTTGGAATTTAACATATAGTGTATATATTTAGGGTATAAAACTATAAATGCTCAAATCATAGAATATGATGGTAATGTATTATTTTTAAAATATGCTATATATGTGTTATTTTAAGATTTTAAGATAATTTGTGTTATTTAAAATTATTAGATGTATTTATGCTTAATGTTTTAGTTTGTTAGATTAATTTGAAGTATTACTAATTTATTATGCATGAAAATTTAGTTTTACTATTTTTTTTTTGTTAATTTACTTTTTAAGTGCAAACTTTAATTTTGTAATTTTGAAATAAATGTAGCACTTGCAATTTATAAGTCTAATTTTTTCCCATCTTCATCATATTCTTTGTATTAATATAACTTATAATAGTTATACAAAAAAAATACACTAAACTAACCCGGCCTGGCCCGCCCCCCTCAACCCGTAACCCTTACAGTTCAATTTTTACCCAGATGAACCCGAACCCGTTAAACCCCAACCCGTAAACGGCCCAGACCATAACCCGTACGGGTCCAAAAAAAGCCAACCCAGCCTGGCCCGGCTCACCCGTTTAACAACCTTAAGTGAAACTAGTGAGGTAAGATCTTATGGCTGCGAAAGATGTAATGAATTGCAGGATATTCTTGATTCAACCTTAAAGGAGTCTCAAAAAATGATGAATGAACTTAAGAGACTCACTAGGGAGGTTAAAGATTAGAAACTCAAACATGAAGTATGTGAAATCGAAAAAGAGGTACTTCAAGAAGAGTTCGAGGAGTTGCAAATGCAGCTTAATAGCTTGCGCAAATCCACTAGTCATAGCTCTGTTAGGTCAAACCAGATGACTTACAAGTCAATTGGAAAGGAACCAATCAAAACCAAGTCGACCAGTCGGTCGGATCAGATGACTTACAAGTCAAATGGGAAAGAACCAGCTAAATCTAAGTCAGCTAGTTCTAACACTTATGAAAGACCTATATACAAGTCTGGAGCTAAATGTCATTACTGTAATAAAAGTGGGCATAAATATTCCGGTTGTCACTTTTGTAAATCAAATGTGTCAGCATGGGTTTGGAAACCAAAAAATTCTGAACCTAGTAACACTAACCCACCAGCACCCAGGCAAGCTTGGGTACCTAAAAGAAAGTGATCATCTTATTTTGCAGGAACACTATAAAGTAAGCCGCAAAGGAAAATGGTATCTAGATAGTGCGTGTTCCAGTCATATGATAGGTGACAAAAACCTATTCAAGGAAATTATAAAGATTAATGGAGGAAGTGTAAGATTCAGAGACGATTCAAGGGGAAAAATAATTGGCATTGGATCAATTCCTTTCAATAACAACTGTGACATTACTAAAGTATATCTGGTTGATGGCCTAAACTACAATCTCTTGACATAAGTCAACTCTGTGACTTACGGTTTGAGGTAAAGTTTAAGAGAACAGGGTGTGCTATTGAAGACGAATCAGGTAAGATAATTCTTCCTGGAAAAAGGTATGGAAATGTTTATATACTTGATGGCTTTGAAAAGATAGATGGACACATTTTCTTATCCTCTATGTTTGATGATCCATGGTTATGGCATAGAAGACTTGGCCATGCTAGCATGCATTTGATTGAAAATTTTTCCAAACATGATTTAGTTATTGATTTGCCTAAACTGAATTTCTCTACAACTCATATTTGTGATGCATGTCAAATGGGTAAGCAAACCATAAATTCTTTCAAAAATAAAGATATAGTATCTACTTCAAAACCTTTGCAATTACTTTATATGGATTTATTTGGGCCTACCAGAACTGCTAGCATAGGAGGTAAGAGGTATGCTTTTGTTATTGTTGATGACTTTTCACGTTTCACCTGGGTAATCTTCTTGTCTCATAAGGATGAAGCCTTAAGAAATTTTGAAGTTTTCTTCAAAAAGGTTGAAAGAGAAACGGAATATCTGATCTCAAAAATTCAGAAAAGTAGAGCTTTTGAAGACTTCTGCAACGAACAAGGATATTCTCATAATTTATCTGCACCATGCTCACCATAGCAAAGTGGGGTTGTGGAAAGGAAGAACAGAACTCTCTAAGACATGGCAAGAACCATGCTACTAGAACCTTCATTGACAAGCCATTTCTAGGCAGAAGGCGTAAGTACTGCTTGTCACATCCTCAATCGTTGCCTCATAAGGCTAATTCTGAAGAAGACCCCTTATAAACTCTAGAAAGGTAAACGTCCAAATATCAGTTACTTCCATCCCTTTGGAAGCAAATGTTTTATTCACAATAACGATAAAGATAATATTGGAAAGTTTGACCGAAGAAGTGATGGAGGAATTTTTCTTGGTTACTCGTTAAATAGAAGGTATTTTAGAGTCTACAATAAATGTACTTTATGTATAGAAGAATCTGTACATGTTATATTTTATGAAAATAACCTTGGTCGAGAAAGGAACTATTGCAGGTGACGAAGATCAAACTCAAAAAGCTCAGGACAAAGGAAAAGCACATGAGTTGACTAGCACATCTGGGGTGATCGAGTCAACTGGAAAAAATAGAAGCAATACTCCAGACCCACAAGTCGAGTCGACTACAAATATAATTTGACCAAATGAATGGAGAAGTGAACCCGAATATCCTCAGAAATTTATTATAGGGGATCTAAACGAAGGAATGAAAACTAGGGCTTCCTTCAAGAAGAAAGCAAATATTGCATTGATTTCTCAAATTGATCCAAAAAAGGTAGAGGAATCACTGAAGGATTCAAGCTGGGTGCAAGCTATGCAGGAGGAATTAGATCATTTCAGCAAGAATCAAGTGTGGAAACTAATACCCAAACCTGAAAATGTGTTTGTGATCAAAACAAAATTGGCATTTAGAAACAAATTGAACGAGGATGGAAATGTCATAAGAAATAAAGCGAGACTAGTTGCACAGGGCTATTCACAGCAGAAAGGAGTCGACTATGATGAGACTTTCACCCGAGTAGCTTGTTTGGAGTCTATACGAATTCTTCTGGCATACGAATCCTTTATCCTTTAAAGGATTCAAGCTGTTTCAAATGGATGTTAAAAGCGCCTTTTTGAATGGATTTATCGAGGAAGAAGTTTTTGTAAAACAACCTCCAGGCTTTGAGGATTCAAAATTTCCATACTATGTATACAAGCTTACCAAAACACTGTATGGGTTGAAACAAGCTCCATGTGCCTGGTATGATAAGTTGAGTACTTTTCTTATTGATCATGGCTTTACCAGAGGTAAAATAGACACTACTCTATTTATTAAACGATCATCAGAAGGTAATTTCATTATCAAATTTATGTTGATGATATTATATTTGGTAGTGCTAACCCTCTTATGTGCAAGGAATTTTCAAATCTTATGCAAAACGAGTTTGAAATGAGCATGATGGGTGAACTCACGTTCTTCCTTGGTCTAAAAATCCAACAAATCGAAGAAGGAACTTTTATTTGTCAGGCCAAATATACAAAAGAGCTAATTCAAAAATTTAGTATGAACAATGCAAAATCAATTGGCACTCCTATGAGCCCCGCTACAAATCTAGACAAAGATGAACAGGGCACCCTAGTTGATGAAACCAAATACAAGGGAATGATTGGATCACTGCTATATCTGACAGCAAGTCGACCAGATATTATGTTCAGCGTATGTAAATGTGCCAGGTTTCAGTCAGCTCCCAAGAAGTCACATTTGATTGCTGTAAAGAGAATCATTTGATATCTCATTGGAACTTTATCTCACGGATTATGGTATCCTCGCTCTAACTCTTTTAAATTAGAAGGTTTTTCAGATGTTGATCTTGCAGGTAATAAAGAAGATAGAAAGAGCACAAGCGACACTTGTCAATTACTAGGAAAGACATTAATATCTCGGAACAGTAAAAAGCAAGCATCAGTCGCCTTGTCCACTACTGAAGCTGAATACATTGCTATTGGACAGTGTTGTGCACAACTATTGTGGATGTCTCATGATTGGGTGACTATGAGCTTTCGTTTAAACCTATGCAAATTTTTTGTGATAATTCTAGTGCTATTTGTCTTTCAAAAAATCCTGTGCATTATTCTAGAGCAAAGCATATAGATATTAAGAATCATTTTATTAGAGATCATGTTCTTAAGGGAGATATAGAAATAACCTTTGCTGGCACCTCTGCTCAATTAACCGATATTTTTACTAAGCCTTTGTTAGAAGAAAGAATTTGTACTTTGAGAAAATTACTTGGTATTATTTGCTTTTCTAATAACTCTTAGGACCTATGTGCTCAATTACTTTTAAGTGCTATAATTGTCCTTTTCCCATGCATTTATTACACCTCTGATTTTTTCCCTCTTTTCACTTCGTTCACATCAGTTCGCAGTTCGAAGATGGAAAGCCAATCATCACGTCTTCTCAACTAACAACCTTTCCTTTTCTGTACTCAACCATCAGAACCCTCTTTTTTAAGTTAGAAAACCCTTTCAGTCACTCTCATCTCCATCTTCTCTCCAAAACCTCGAGCAAATCCTCTCTTCTATAATGGCGAAACACTCCAAGAATCTCTCTGCCTCCACCAGAAAAAGTACCCGCTCCAAGGTAAAACCCCCTTCTGTGCCTCCTGAGCAAGTAAACCTAGGGTCTGATCACTCTGAAGGCTTCGCCTCATCTCAAAGTGATTTCTCTGAAAAATCCCAACTTCTAGGAGAAAAAGCCTTAGGCAAACGACCCATGGAAGATCCTCCCATTTCATCCACCCCAAAGAAATCAAAGGTTGATTTCTCTGCCTCACTCGATCTGACCTAAATTTTTGGGATACCCCAAATAGGGATCTTTTCATTACTCTTAAGGACAAGCCCATTGCCTATGGAAGGATCGTGGATCTTGATGATATGAAAGCCCTCAACTATCAGGTTAAAGAACTCTTTATTTATCAAGGGTGGGAAAAATTCCTCTATATTCCTCCGCCTAAGGTATATGAACCCCTGGTCAAAATGTTTTATGCAAATCTTCGCTCTAGTAAACTAGATAGGTTAGAATCTTTAGTGTTAGGTAAGCGCATTGTTCTTGATTGTGCCTTGTTTGACTCTCTTTTCCAATGTCATTGCTCTGGTTTCCCTGCTCTTTTTAAAAATGTATGGCCTGAGAATTTTGAAATTTCTTTTGAACAAGTCAAACAGTGCATTATTGAGTGTCCCTGTGAAATTCTTCCAAACCAATTGGGCCCTAGTGATGTAAGTTTTGAAATTCAGGTTCTAGCATATATTGTGGCAACCACCCTGCTTTCCCGTATTGGTTCCTTTTCAACTTTCTCTCAAAAGGATACATTGTTTGTCTACTTCCTCATCACCAAACTCAAACTCAAACTTTCCTCATGGATCATCAATTTCATGATAGAAAGTGCTGATGATCCCACTAGTTTACCCTATGGCATGATAATCACTTATATTCTGGAATCCCATCAAATTTCTCTATCCAACTATCCCTTCATTACTGTCTCCAAGTCCAATAATTCTAGAGCTTTTGCTAGTATGGGCTATGTGAGTATCAAGGGCTCCTGGGTTAAGAAAAGTGAGAGTGAAGCAAAGCAGGCCCCTATGGAAACTAAAACTTCATCAGCTGTTCCTCCTCCTACTCTTGTCAGTTCTGAGCTTAGTGAGAAGCTTAGCTACATTAACTCCAAACTATCTCTATTGACTCCAAACTCTCTGATATAAATAATCTTCTTTCCGCCACTTAGTCCACTGTGGGCGAAATTCATGCTATTTCAAAGGAAATAGGGTCTAACATGTCAAAAATCAGAGCTGCTGTTCTCAGAGTAAGGGAGAATGCTGTCAAAGCCTTCAAGGAGGTTCACGACAGGCTGTATGGTATGAGCGTCACTGCAAATACTAGCTTCGAATAGTTAAAAGAGGACATCTGCAACACCTTTACCTATTTCCTGTGCTGCTAGTGTGGAAGTTTTTTTAAAACTATGTTTTTTTGACAACTTGTTTTGGTGGTATTGTGGGCTGTGGTTTAAGCCCTTGGATAATTCTATTTTTTTGCTACTATGGTCTGTTTCACCAGCCGCTGGATAATCTCTTTACCTTTTTTGCTTTATTGTTATCTATATTTCTAATCCCTCTTTGTTGATGACAAAAAGGGGGAGAAAAAGCCTATGTTATGTGTATATGTACAGGTACAACCTATGTTATGTGTATGTATACAGGGTCAAGTCGACTATGTGTCGATATGTGTATGTGTACAGGTCGACTGCACACACTTTATATGTGTATAGGTAGCATATATTATATACTGTACAGGTACAAGTCAGTACAAGTCGACTGCACACATTGAGGGGGAGAGTCATGGACAAGTCAAGTCGACTGCATACATTGAGGGGGAGTCAAGTTGACTAGTAAAACACAGGGATGTCGACTGGTGTTTACTTCTTTATCTTATTATATTATTTTGCCATCATAAAAAGGGGGAGATAGTTAGATCATGTTTTAATGATGCAAATAATATACATGTGCAGGAAATCAAGTTCAAGAAGTAAAGATGACTGCTGGAATGATTCATGATATACAAGGAAAGAAATCAATCAGCATGTGTTCAGCAAATCTGGATTGGTCTCCTAAATCTGGGCGCAATCTGATCAACGAATCAATCAGCAATAACAATGATTAGCTGCTGGAAAAAATCAAATAAGCCTTGGGCAAAGGCACGAATCATGGTAAGAATCACGGAAGACTAAAGGATACAAGGAGATCTGAGAAGCGACCACATTTGGAAGATCCAACAATTAAGGATAAATCAAGCGAAGCAATCCTCTGCTGAAGGAAATCAATCAAGAGAAGCAACGACTCATTCCTTATTCTTGGAAAGAATTAATTCCTTCCAAGGATCAAATCTCTTGGGTTGTCAAGACTCTACCATCCATCAAAGTATTTATACACCCTTGTAAACTCTAGCTTAGATATACTTTGATCAAACCAAATCACTCTCTTTATTCTACTGCAAACAAGCATTGTAGTTCACTAAGATCAGCTGTGTAACAAGTCAGGGATATAAAGAGAGCACACAACTGGTAAGGCATTGTATAAAAAATGAGTGATAGAGAAACTGAGTGATATACGCCACATATGTACTCGAAAGAAACTCATTTACTAAAGAAAACTCCCTCGCAACCCAAAGGGACTGGATTAGGATTTACATTGAATCCGAACCAGTATAAAAATCCCGGTATTTTTAATTCCTGCAATTATTTTCTACATTTTACTTTCTGTTACCATATCTTCTAAATTATCATATTTAGCCGACTACTCAAGTTATAAGTCAACTTATAAGTAATTAAGTTTAGAATTTACAATTCACCTCCCTCTTTTACTTTCAGAGGGGTCCTAGGTTGGTTAGCCTATAGGATTACCCCAGTACAATGCCCCGTAATCACTCCTCAGAAAGGGATTAGCGCACCGATCATCATATCTATATCCACCCTTCCCACCCCATAACAGTTATTAATCGAATTTTATTTAGCGATCTCTATGCGTGCTGTTACCCGTTCCTTCTTAATGGTCCTGAAGAAAATTAGGACCTCTACCAATAAGCAGTTCTAGACAGACCCCCAAGGTTTAAAGGAGAAAATACTAAGTCGACAAGCAAGAAAACGTAGGACTTTATCAAATAAAAGAAGGAAGGAGTAAATAAGAGGCTCAGGTTTACATCCGCAGATAATGCATGTAAACAACATGGCTCAAACACAAATAACAGTAATATTATTAAACAAGATCCTAAAACATGATGTCTAGGTGAGTATTAGAACACAAGAGACATGCAAATTTATTTTTTTAAACTTAGAAGCAGGGGCCTAATCAGTTTGCCTACTAATTTTAAGCTTGTTAACCATTAAGCAGTAAACACAAAGAGGCAGTTTCCAATTTTATAAGAAATTTAATTACCTAAAGCTTGCCTAGGCATGGGATAATGCACAATTATTATCAGAACTATTAAAATAGGGTAGGAGATATTTTACCTAAAGCATGCTGTTCTAAGTAAGATACAAAATTATTACCAGTTTTACTTAAACAAGATAATTAAACGTGAGACTGTTTTATATTCTTTTTCATGCATCAGTAGTTTAACTAGGTGTGACTGAGCGAGTATGAATGAGATCCTTAACATGGTATCTAATATGAACATGTATGGTTTAGAATGGTTTATATGAAGAATTCCTAAAGCAAGATTTCTAAATGCACATCAAGTTACAATATGATTTCAAAATATGCATAAGTGATAGTTTATTTTAATGTTGTCGTTTATCCTAGAAACAGGATTTCTAAGTGATAATAAGGATGTCAAAATGAGGTGCTAAAAATAGTATACATGAAACCTAGGAGCATGGTATCTAATGCATGATATGCTTTGCATGTATTGGTCATAAACATGAATTCTAATGCACATATAGAAAAATATAAACCTAAAACATGTTTTCTACCCTTTGATAACACGTATAGCTACCCTTCCCTTTTTTACTAGCCAGCCCCCATATTAGTTTACAATGAATATTACAAACCAACATTGAATGAATTACATTAATGGAAAAAAAGAAGAATTTACACTATAGGGAGCCTGCAAGTAGGCCTAGATTTCCAAAACCTCAACTGCTCAGATTGTTTCATAGCATTTCTCAATATCCAGGTGTTTCAGAGTTCCCTAAGGACCTTAAGGGATCCCGGACAGTGCTCACACCTAGATTTCACAACCATATTTGAGTAAGTGCAGTGTGGAAGGACCAACCCTAATGCATCAAAGTTCAGAGGGATCTCATAGGGATCCCTAAGAAGTCACACATTAAAGGGGCAGAACTTAGGGATCTAAGAATAGAGTGGCAGTGCTTGACATAGTTTTGAAAAAAAAAGTTTAAGTAGGAAAACAATTTAAAAATAAAGTTGAAAATAGTTTTGTAAAACAACAGAGGAGTTATTCATTAAGACAGTTTTGAAAAGAGTAGGTCAATCAACAAACAACATACCAACCTTAGTACTAAAACAGGTTTAGCATCACACATAGAACAAATAACCAAGATAGGTTTAGCACCACAAGCCTTCACACAGGGGTAAATGGTAATTAAGGACATGTAAAGAACATATTGGTAAACATATAGTAGGCAGAAGTCTTTGGAATTGGTATATCTATGCTCATAAACACTGATTAGACATAGTCACAAAATCAGCAATGCTTAAGGGGTTCAGTATAGGATCAACATAATGTAAAATGAATCTCAGAATCATACAAGTTTAGGAGTGCAGACTATTTTACAAGGAGATTCATACCAGAAACTAGATAGAGCAAGATCACATAGAGACAGACTACATGGGGGGGGGGG